>JAOTON010001074.1:0-176418 GCA_034440635.1 Lepas anatifera | reverse complement strand
TATATTCAGAGTCCCCCCGGCTTGTTTAAGGTTGGACAATATCACAAGTATGAATAGCCCTTTTAGACATTGGAAATATGCTTTCTATGATATATAAGTGACTACTTTCCAGAATTCTGTCAAGTTTTCTACGCCCGCTGAATTGGGGGATACAGCATCATGACACATTTCCAGGTCGGTACATGGCGCCTGCTAATGAATTGGCTGCTATAGGAATGCTATATTGTTGTTCAACTTCAGTGGTTGAAAAATAACGGGAATAATTATTATCCGTATAAATTATTCACCCCAGTGCGGACTCCAAAATCCAGTTAGACGGGAAGCAGTATCATAAAACATATTCAATTTTGTTCATGCCTTCTGAATAAGGAAGTGCATTGTGGCTCTGAAACCTGTTTGCCAGCAGCCCCGGCCCCCACGAAACCGTCCGCAGTTAAAAATAGTCGCCGAGCCGGCGGTCCCGCTCGGGGAACTGTGAACAAACACCTGAGCGACCCGCGCGAGATGGAATGCTACCCACCCTTTCATGACAATAGGTATCCACAGTGCCCTCCCGGAATTACGCAGCTGAGTCTGCCAGTGTCATAAGTCAACACTGTTGGACATCTAGTGAGCGTTTTTGAAGCTGGGGAGATGATTAGTCCCGCACACGATTTCTCACTCTGCGGAATTTAAAGTCCCTCAGCGCAGCTAAAACATTTGCTGGCGTTCAGCAGGATTCCACGCAATCAGGTAGTTTTAAGCATTTTACGAGCTAAAGACAGGATGCTAAGCGCACCATATGCATAATTTTTTCGAGTCATGCATGATGCGGTGTGTAGAATGTCACGCCAAAATTAAACCACTTCAAGTGACCACCAAGACGGCCGCAAAACTAGCCTGATTTCAGCTTAAAAAGGCGGCTGCCAGAAATAAATAATGGTGAACATGTACTCAAAATGTTTTAGTCTCACAATCTGGTAAGAAAAAGGTGCCGCTCTATATTACACCATCCGAATGATTTTGCTGAATTCCCACCGAGAAGCAAATGGGGACACCAAATACCGCTTCAGGCCCACGTTAAAAGGAGTCTGCATTGTCTCACGGGAATCCAATCGGCGGGCAGTTCGGCTAACATAACATAATAAAACGGGATCTTTCTAAATAACGATGAACTGCTTCTTATAACATGCTAGCTGGATATACCCGAAATTTTGTCATTTTCTCATCATGATGATCTTTCCCCAAAAATCGACCGTTTTCCCTATGACGGGGCGTCCTCAGCGCCGCTGCGCGTCGTCCCCGCTACTGCCGCAAATGGCACACCATGGTGGGCTAGTCTAAGCGTACTTTCCACACGCAGTTTTAGGTGGCAGATGTTTGCCACAGTGTCTGAGTCTAGGAACTGTGCATTATCCGCGTACATGATGAGCTTGCCTGAAAACAAGTGAGAGGCCAGGTCATTTGTGAAAATAAAAAATAACTTTGGTCCCAGGAGTGAGCCTTGGACCACGCCGTGCGTCACTGGTAGTGACCCAGCTATGCCTCCCTGGATCTTTTGAGTCCTAATTGATAGCCAGTCCTTGAACCAGTGTTTGTCTATGCCATCCACTCTGGCTTCTGGAGTAGGCGCGAGTGTTCCACGCTGTCAAACGCGCGCGATGTGTCAGCTGTTAAGAGGGTAGTGACGTGTCCTTGATCCATGCTGTCGGAGATGAAATTAACCGTTTCTAGCATTGCTGTTTCAGTTGAATGTCCCGATCTGAAACCGTGCTGGTTATTGCACAGTATGTGGTTTTTCTCGAGATAGGACGATAGTTGGAGACATACTACCTTCTCGCACAGTTTGCTAACCACACTAAGGATAGAAATTGGCCGGAAGTTCCCGGGATCACTGCGGTCGCCTTTTTGTAGAGTGGGATCACTGAGGCCTCCTTCCACTGTGAGGTACTTTGCCAGTACGCAGTGAACAGTTTGATGACGTTTTGAAGATGTGGACCAACAACTGCGAAAGTTGATCTTAGCATCTGGATCGTAGTGTCATCATCCCCACACGCACGTGAGCTGCTCATACGTTTCAGTGCATTCCATAATTCGGGAAGGGTGACAGGTTGCACTTGGAAGGCGTCAGAGCAAACTCTTGGAAGTCTTGGTCTTAGCGTCACCCCTTGAGGCACAGCGGAAAGCGCTGCTGCGACATCCGCGCCAGCTTCGACAAAATTATGGTTTAGTTTGTCTGCCCAATCACGGTCACTGAGATGGAGTGGCTCGGTCTTTTGTTCAGGTTTCTTATATGCCAGGAAGTATGTTCTTATGTCGGTCCATGGTTTTGAGGAGTCACTTCGGATAGAGTTGGCGAAATACTCAGAGCTGGCCTTGAGCAGGGCTTTTTTGACAGTATTTCTGCATTCACGATAGGCTTGTAGTTTCTCTATGTCTCTACGGTCTCGGTCTCTCGCTTCCCTGGCTTGGTCCCGCCGAGTCATGCACTCCCTCAGCTGTTCGTTGTTGCTAAGCCAGGGAGCGGATGGATGCCTTAACCGTATGGTTTTAAGAGGCATGTGCTTGTCAATTTGGGGCTGCCAGACTTCGTACCAGGCGTTCCATTTTTTCAGTGACAGTTTCAGCCTGGTAAAGTTGGCTCCAGTCTGCCTCAAGGAGGTCCAGACAGAGGGCGTCGTAGTTTACCCTCCTGGTGGAGCGGATGGTGATCGTCTCTGCCTGTCGGCGTACCCGTTTCATATCGATGTTAGCTGCAACTAGGTCGTGATCACTGATGTTGCACTTAATGACCCGAGGGTCGTGAACTAGATCTGGTCTACTTGTAACAATATGATCGATTAGTGTTTATGTTGTATCTGTGGTCCGGGTTGGTGAGGATTTCAGTTGCTGAAGGGTAAGCTCTTCCAGTATCTGCTTGTATTTCCGGACTCCTGCTACTCCATGTTTTAGTAGGTCTAGATTCATGTCACCAAATACATAAAGAGGATACTTTGTCAGCAAAAACGTGAGCTGATGATGAAGATCATCCAAACGGTAGAGGTACTTGAAGCAGGGGGGTCGGTATAGAATTCCCAGGATGAAAGGTGAATTACAGTTAAACTGCAGCCATAAAGCCTCTAGAGTAGAGCCAGTTTAAGGTACCATCAGACATCTGCCTTCATCCAGTCTCTATATAGGACACACACTCCACCTCCATGCGACGGACGGTCGCGTCGCTCCATGACATAGCCGGGGAAAGTCAGATATTTACTATCGACTTGGTCGCTTAAGAATGTCTCCCCAATGCAGAGAATGTCCAAATCGGTGTTTGCCAACAATATTTTTATGTCATCCATTGATGGTAGCAGGTGACAAACGTTCAGATGAGCCACTCTGATTTGGCAATTTGGCTGCGCTGGTACAGGGGCATGTCTGTCCCAGTTGCGTGTTATCGGTCGGGGCGCTGGGATTCGTTCAGGTGTCGCGAGTATTCGTGGTCGATATTCAGCTTTGAGGCAGTCGCGGTATTTATTCGTAGGTCGATGATTGGTGATGACAGTGATGTTTTGTTACTTTTGTTTTGGTTCTAGTTTTTTCAACTCATCTAAGGTATAAGTGATAAATGCACGACACATGCTGGGGAGTAAACACATCCTCAAGCAGTACTCTTGAGCTCTGAACTAGTCCCATGCAATGCAATGTACCACTAAAAATCACCAATGATTTGTTTTTAGCGCCTAAAACTTCTTCATTATAAAAGAGCTAACATAATGAGCATGCTGAGCAAAATTCACCAAGAGATTACCATCAAGTTTAAACACGTTGGAAAATGCCACAAGAGATTACCAAAGGCTACAAAAGCTGAACTGGGGCCATAACATGTTTTAAATTCAAGCTACGTCCGGGGGAACGCGACACAAAGCCTCAAAATTCCAAAAGTCTTCCTTAACCCTCACCCCACCTAGAATAATAAAATTGATGGTCCCCCTAAGGTTTTTTCGGAACAACAGAAAAACAACGAGGGGAAGCACCGCAGTTGAGGGTTCTACCTCTTACCCCATTATTTTCATATCATCCCTGAAATTTATAACCCCGGATCACCCTTGGTCAGGTCACCAGGCGAGGTCAACCAAGGTCACCTCACTTTAACTTTTGAGCTCTGCCATAACTACATTTCTGAGCCGATCGATTTAAAACTTTCGACACTTAATGACCCCTCCGGAGTCTACAAAATTTATATTTAGGATTCTTCGATTTGGTGACCTGAGGTCAGGTCACCAGGTAACATCTTCCATAGAAAAACATGGGAAAAACTGTCATATGAGCTAAAAGTCACAAAATAATCGTAAATGCTCAATTTGCTCAGACAAGCGTTCTTGGATACTCTTTCATGAATCCCAGGGGCGATATTGCCCTTCGACCTATCTGAGATCATCGGAGTTCACCAGAGGTAAAAAACAGCATTTTGACGAAAATGTTTGACCTAATTAAGCCACAACACTGAATCAAAGACCATCGTGTATGTCTCGTCACCAATTTTCATTTGATAACCGAAGGCGATTGTCAATGGTCAAAATCGCTATGCTTTAGCATTGTGATTTTTCATTAAAAATCGACTGAGGTATATCTCCAGGGGGTGACTTTCTGTTTGTGTCGGAAATAACCGCAACTTGATTCCAGCCCAAACGACTCGTACGATTTTGGTGATTTTTTTCTAGAGTTGGGGTTCTGGTGCTGGCCTACCTTGTGGTGTGAGTCATCACCCCAGGAAAATGCCGAAGCACGTGCAATCTGCACGTGAAATTTCACGTGTTAAGTCTATGGGAAAAAATTGAAAATTTAGAAAACCAAAATTTTCTCAAAAATGGCTCTAACGATTCTGTTTAAACTTCTTGAGGTGTTAGTGGGCACCCTTGGGTACTACCGGGTATGGGTGGTATATCTGGGAAACGTTCGAGTCACGCGCTATATGACCTTTAAAATGACTTTGCAGCCCAAAAATCTCGACTTTACCCCCTTGAGGGGGCCCTGGTGCACTACCGGTGTCACATTGGGCCAATAAGTGCATGCATGTGTGGTAACAAGGTCTGGGGGCAACTGGTGGGTGCTTGTTTGGAATCATTACGTAGGCTGGGGATCCTCCGCTGCGCAAAACCTTGTAAAAATATTTTTCCTCTTGGGTCGGATTTGTGCCCCCTATAGCACCCAGAGCTTTCCAGATAAGGCCAAACTGACACCTGCGGTGCAACTGTCGCCGGTAGGGTACCATACCAACCCAACATTTGTTTCGATCATGGTCCCCTATTAAGGTTTTTTTAGAGATTTTATACATTTCTGGATATTTTTCAATTTGAGTTCACCAGCCCATGGCAGCTACCCTATAGGAACCGTTTTGATAAAACCCACATCGATGGTAGCCAAAGGGGTTATGTTTCAGATGATACCACTTTGACCTGTCTCGATGATCCCTGGCGCGTGCCACGTGACCTTGAGTGCGGACCGGCACCCCTTCAAAATTAGGATTTAGCACAGTATAAGGCTGCTGATGGTGCAGATACCCGCTTTAAGTCCTAAAACCCCGATTATAGGTACTGTCTGATTGAGTAATATGGTAAAAGTAAGTAACGGCGCCCTCCCGTACACACAGGCACCCCCAGTTTGAAGATACCCTATGAATTACTGTTAAGGCTATGGGATACTTGGCTTCTACCGTATGGGAATGTTTTAGATGAAACCCACCTAGATTGTAGCCAGGGGGATTATATGTTAGATGACATCACTTTGAACCGTCTGGATAACCCCTGGCGCGTGCCACATGACCTTGAGGGGACCGAAACCCCTCTAAAATTGGGTTTTAAGACACTATAAGGCTTCTGGTGGTGCAGATAGTCTCCTTAAGTCTTAAAACAAGGATTATTTGTACCGTCTGATTTATTAATAGGGTGACAGGCGCAAACGGTGCCCTCCCGTACACATGGGCACCCCCAGTTTGAAGATACCCCATGAACTAGTGTTAAGACTACGGAAGACCAATAATGTTATCATGGGTAAACAAATGAAGCTAGGCTTACTGTTTTCGGGGATAATGACCCAGGCTGGCCACTGCACCTTTCTGAATCAGCCAATTAGTGACCTGTGCATTGCGCATGCGTAGTAGCTGCATAAACTCTCAGGCCCTATTTCGGGAACTAATTGGCCGATTGGGCTGAAATTTGGCATGTTGGTGTTAATTGATGAACTAAAGTCAGCATGGTGCAAGTTTTGCACGCGCAGACTTTGCAAAACTAATACATCGGGGTCTTCCTTTCCGGAGATGCAATTTTTTTAATTTTTCTTATTGGAACTTCAGGGTATGTTCTGGACCTAGATCATCGAGGCGGAAGTTCTGCATGTGCAGACGTCACGTGACCAGTGTCTATCGAGATTCTTCCATTCCGGAGACGCAAAACATTGCTTTCGCTTAAAAAGTGCTCGAACAATCGCCTTCGGTTCTGCGATGCTCCCAAAGGCGTCGCCCCCACGTATACAGCACGGTCACTTTCCTACCTTTCGAGACCTCCGGTCATATTAAGTCACGAGGTACCCTCTGGAGGTCAAACCACTGGCGGGAGGCCATTATGTTCCACATAGCAGAGAAAGTTCTGGCATTTTCCTATCAAATGATTTTTGCTATATCTCAATAAGTCCTTCCGACACTCATCGACCAGATCTGTGTGTAGCGACGATCTCTCATGTGTCATCCTCTGCACCAGTGCAGACTAGAAGTAAATTCAAGACTTCTAACCTGTAAACATGTGTATCTGTCTAACCCTCTGTTCATATCACCAGAACTGTTTCTCTCATATCGGTATTTATTTTCCTTTCCGTATCCTATAATCATGTTCCCTTCTATACTGAGGCTGACATTGATGTTGTCAGCCGTATAAAATATTGTTGTTACTTTCTGCTCCATATGTTTTAGAACATGTATTGGTTGGTTGGTCCGTCTGTCCCTGTAAAAGAAACAAACTAAAATTAGTTTAGTTCTTTGTCTTCTCTGTAACGTTCTGTAGGGTTTATAGATTAAGAGTTAACACCTTTTCTCTCATTAGTCCGTAAGCTTCGTTAGTTCTTGTATCTTGCTAACGAGTTTCTTCCGAATCTGCCCTTCAACCCTCTGTAATCGAATTCCAGATTCAATTTTATATTGTTTTTTTTACCTCATACTACTACCATCATTGCTAGATTTTCTCCTCAGTATGCTTCTACTGACATTAATTCTAACCCACTATCTGACTCGTTACATGCTGTGCTTGATAAATGCAAGTATATCGATATAAGTGCACAATTACATCATGAAAATAAGGGTATTAATATCATTCATGTTAATATTCGCTCCTTGCAGAAGAATTATGACTCTCTTGTCCTGTTGCTCAATCAACTAAATGTGAAGCCTGATATTATTCTAGTGTCTGAAACCTGGTTAGACCCTTCACTTACATCATCATATCAGATCGATAACTACCGACTTGAAACTTCAAACCAGAGTGGGTCTAGAGGTAAGGGAGCAGCTATTTATATTTCCAATGACATTCCTTATACTAGGCGAAATGCTCTTGAGCTGAGCAACGCCCATTTTCAATCTGTTTTGATTCAAATTCAGCCAAGAAAGTCCAGAAATGCAATCATTGGTTCGCTTTACCGCTCTCCCTCATATCAAACCCTTGAATTCATTGAATATTTCGAAAACCTTCTTGAAGAAATAGGCAGGGAGCCAAAACATGCCATACTAGGGGGCGATTACAACATCGATCTACTAAAATTAGACACATCTGAAAGCAGCGCCCAATTTTTCAATATGGTATCCGCAGCCGGCTGTTTTCCATGCATATCCCTCCCTACTAGAATAACAGCAACTTCCAATACCCTGATCGACAACTTTATTAGTAATGACCTATCCATCATCACCCAGAACAACGTTCTGCTGTCCGATATCAGTGATCATTTGCCGATTTCAATTACCGTTAATATAAACTACACCAATCCAAATAAAAAACTCCAAACTAGCAACCTGTTTGACTTTAGGAAAACAGATTCCCTGAGGCAAAACCTTATTCCGAAACTTGCACAAGTATATGCGATCGATGGTGCGGAGGAGGCTGCAGCCTTCCTAATAAACACAATTAAAGAAGAATTATCTAAGTTAACTATAAAAAATCAATAGGAAAAAGTGCCGATCCAGCCATGGATGTCTTACAATATTCTAAGCTGCATCAATCAGAAAAATAAACTATACAAAATATCAATTCATAACCCTACTGCTGAAAATGGAACTAAGTTTAAACAGTATCGCAACGTTCTCAATAGCGTGATCCGAAATGCAAAAAAGACTACTTCAGAAGAAAAATAGAAGAATTCAGAGCTAATCCTCAAAAATTATGGCAGATTCTTCTTGGCCTTACTCGCAAAAATAAGCAAAGACCTCCACCCCCTGACACATTTAAAGCTGGGGATGCAACCTTTCATGACCCTTCTGCTATAGCGAATACCTTTAACAATTTTTTAGCCACAATTGTCTCTACCTTAGACGCAAAGCTACCCAGTGCCTCCACAGATCCTATGCATACTCTGCACAACCTTCATCAGCCTGTTGAATCCTTCGAATTCCAACAAGTAAATACTCTTACTATAGCCAACACAATTAAGGACTTGACAAACACTGGTGGGGGAGAAGACGGACTTAGTTCTAAAATCCTTAAAACAATTTCTGACATCATCTCTCCAATTTTAGCTTTTATTTTCAACAAATGCATAACTCAAGGAATTTTCCCCTCCTGCTTAAAACATGCAGTGATCATACCAGTATTCAAATCTGGGGATCCATCAAATTTCAATAACTATAGACCAATTGCCCTTTTGAGTACTATCTCAAAAGTATTCGAAAAAATTGTTTATTATCAGATGGTTAACTTTCTGAATTGGCACAAAATTTTGTACTCCCATCAATTTGGGTTCAGGAGAAAGCACAGTACCTACATGCCGATCGCTCTTCTTTACGATCTTATAACCTCTTCTCTTGCAAACAAAAAAGTTTGTGCAACAATTTACCTGGATCTTTCGAAGGCTTTTGACACTGTAAATCATGGCATTCTGCTCAAAAAGCTACATTTTTATGGCTTTCAGGATTTGTCCAATGATTTCCTGTCATCCATCTTAAAAACAGGACACAGACAGTGAAATTCAACAATACATGTTCACAAAATCGTCTCACACTAAGAATGGGTGTACCACAGGGATCTGTTCTTGGGCCCCTCCTATTTCTCCTTTATATTAATGACATACATCTCAGCTCGCAAACCCCTAAATTTTTACTTTTTGCTGATGATACTGCTCTCGTATATACAGCTGACAATATTGACCAACTACAAAGTATAACTACAAATAGCCTACCAGAAGTGTATAATTGGCTGGTGGGAAATCGTCTCATGCTGAACGCTCATAAATCTGTCTACCAGGTATACCATTACTCTGAACCTGCCTCTCAGATTCAGATTTCAATTAATAATACCATCATACAAAGATGTTTTAGTGCTAAATACCTTGGGATAACTATTGACGAGGACCTTAAGTGGAAATCTCATATAAAAAACACAGAACACACGATCGCCCGGAACATTGGGCTTATAAACCGTATCAAATACATTCTGGATTCAAGATACATCCTCATGCTCTATAATTCACATATACTCCCATATCTTAATTACTGCTCCGAACTCTGGGGAGTAACGTATTCCTCTCGGCTCACTAGACTTATAACTCTCCAAAAGAAGATGTGAGAATAATTGCTAAGGTCGGCGTTCGTGATCATACATCGAATCTTTTTAAGGAATTAAAAATTCTGAAACTTCAGGATCTTGTTAAACATTCGCTTCTCCTCATCCTCCACTCACACCTTGCAAATACTCTCCCCCTTCCTCTAGCTGAAAAATTTACAATCACCCAATCAAATCATGACAGAGTCATGAGAACCAGAAATCACTTTACGGTTCCATTCGCTCCCACCAATTATCGCAATTTCTCACTCTTCATAGCTGCTCCAATCACCTGGAATGATATAATCGTCCCAAATATACGGTCTCTAGATGACGTTCCTGTCTCTCGATCGTTTTTCAAGACTGTTACTAAGCGTATATTTTTAGACACCTATTAGAATAATTGTTCCGGACAGATTTGCTACAATATTTGCTTCTTCGCATCTCACCATTCCTATCGCCCGTAGATTCTACAATAATATTTAAGGCCGCCAACTATTAACATCTTATTTAACCAAAGCTACTTATGATATCTCACTCTGCTTGCACCAGTTCCATGGGATTAAACACTCTTCTTAATATATTAAATAGTCTTACGTTTTGACTTCAATATGTGCACAGACAAGCAGGATGCCCTTCAAGCTCTGCTTCTTGCCCCTCCTTGTCTTAATTGCTATCAGCTATATCAAGGACTAATTCTTAATATGAAGACGGTGCCAACAGAAGTATCAATGCACTCCAATCTCAACTAGCCTAGGATTGTACTCGCTGTCCATCGAATCTACTGGCCCTGGTGGCGCTGACTCGCTGTCGACATGCCTACCACTCCGTCATAGCGCCGATAGGTGGCGCCACGTCTGTGGTGGGCCATCCAAGCAGTGGCATGAGTTGCCCTTGAGGTCAAACGGCAGGAAATCTGGGAGAACATGGAGCAAGTGTTTCAAACAAGAGTAGTGCTTCTAGGAAGAGAAGGAACAGAAGATCCTCTGCCTTTATCCGCTCACTCCACAACACAGAGAAGCAAAACGAGTATTCCCTCATAGACTTTCTCTCCATCACTGGGCGCAGGTCTCGAAACCTCGACATGTTGTCTCGATCCAGCATCAAAGGCAGGCTCTCCAGCCCAGACTTCTTGTCCTCTTGAGCTCAGCTACCAGATGCTACAGGTTTACAGCTGGTTATACCAGTGGTGGAAGCACTGAGCCAGTGGGATGCACAAACTGGCTCTTTTTTGGATAATTGCATCGTCAAAAAGTGTTTGTATGGATACAATATAGGTCATGGCTACTATACTAAGGCAAACATCTCCGGCTAAAATCATGTGAGAACTATCTTATTAATTTCCTGTCTTGCCTTGTAGCGAGCTCCGTCCTCAAATGTTTTCAAACTCTTTTTAACGGAACTGTGTATGTGTATGTGTGTGTGTGTCTGTGTAATAATAAACGTGTATGGCTTCAAGTCTAATGGCTATGCTCAGGTTTCTTAAGGATTACATGTTTTATTGGAAATAGCCTATCTTGACATAACTTGACCTATGGAGGTCAAAACATAGACTTGAGCGCTTAAACGTGTTAGTAAAATCTTACTGAGTTCACATGAGCTTTCTAATGCCTTTTGCAGTTTTGCGCTTACTTCCATATTTTTGGAGTTAGGGGGCATTGTTGGCCCCCCAGTGGGGCGAAGATGGCGCCGGACCCCGTTGGGGCGCGGGTTAAATGCTTCTGGAAATGATATCATATTTCGGTGGTCCAATGTGGCGGGAACACATTTATTTTCGAAAGATGTACAATGATCCAAGCAACCATACATGACATTTACAACAGCTAAGTTAATTCCCAAAGGGACAATAATGTGAATTCAAAATAGGGGAGGGTAACCCCCTATTCCTTTGCTTGTGTTACAATGCTTCAACTCCAGGTTGACTGCTTGATTTTGATTCTTCCATTGTTTTTGTTTTACAGTTGCAAGTCAATTAGAACATGAGTTACGATAGCATAGCTCAACAGTGGCACCTTGTGTTATATATATGAAGCTAAAAGTAGTATATGCATTTCGAAAGCCATTTTTCTTTATTTGATCTGAAAGAGTACTACCATATGTCAAAACGCTTTCAAGAGAATTTTTTGAATTTCACTTTACTACGGGTCAAGATGACCGTTATAAAACTAGGTCATGAGGTCACCAAACATTTTTTGTTTAAATTTCCAAATTGAAGATAGCCAAAATTTTTCCCGTAGAATTTACATCCTAAAACTAAAAAAAAATTCTGAAATTTCTTGAAAAATCTTGGAGCTATAGGCATTCTAATCAATGCCTGTATAATGACCTTCAGAAATTGCCGGAGGTCATTTCTCTGAAACCAGTTTGAAATAATTTTTGGGTGCCATGAGTGGATTCTACGCCCTTGTGGTCCTTGTGAGTCCCCATATACCAATTCTGGAGGAAATTAAAAATTAAATTAAAAATAAAAAATAGTAGGGTTTTATGCCTTGGTCGATTTATGGTGGAATGACCCAGCTTTGATTTTCCAGACTTTCACCCTAAGCCTTAGACAGTAAAAATTTCATTCACCCACAAAAAAACACAATATACAAAAGTTACAAATTTATCGGATCAAATTTAAAGCAATCAGCTGTTTGAAGCAAAGGAGTTCCTCTTCAGTCGCTATATAATCCATTGCTTACGAAATTTTGTATGGTCACACGAAAATATTATTTAGCCACTTGAAGCTATATTTATATTTTTAAGTTGTATGTATCATGAACAAAAGTGTGGTGTGTAAGTATAATATTTTCTGGCTGGTATCGATTTATAAAACGAGATTTGCAATCAATATGTATCATACTGTAAACGCGAAATAGAACCATGAGGGGTATTCAGCAATTCTAAAGGACTGTGCCCAGAATATCGTGCAGCAAACACAATATGCATGTGTTCTCAGCGGCTAAACCAGGATAAGGCCATATCTTACCATGTATAGCCTAATTTTTGCATGCATTTGTTTAAGGTTCCAGGCAAAGGATTTCTTCAGGCAAACACTAAATTTGAAAAGCTGATCAATTGTAAAACACCTTCATTATCAGCTATATTTCATCATAACTCATGACCTACCTCTGGTGTTGGAGACGACAGCTTTTATGTCTCCATGTCCATACTTTGGGAAAGAGAACGGCATTTGTCTGAGCTTAGACTTCAGCAATCCCGAGATGGAGCCACTGGCGTTAAACTTTCCGGAGAATATGTCAAAGAGGAATACTAGTGACGGTTTCTGGTCTGGTAAGATATGAACAAACATGAAACAGTACAGATGATTCACCATGGATTTGCAGAATAGCAAGCATGATACAAGTATCTATAATATTTAAATTATTCAAATGTATGGATTGTAAAACCAAGGCTGCAGAAAGAGGGATCTACTGAAAAGACGGGATTTACGCGGGCAAACATATGTATAGAAAATATTTCCAAAGCTCCATTTAGGAATGCAAAGTCATTCAGTTTCGTAAAGTAGGAGCATTAAGAATATGTTTAACTTGGAGAGTTTTCTTGCGGAAATTTTTCCCGAAAACGACGTCAACTTCATCACTGAGACAGCTCCAACTCCGGTGCCATTTTTTGTAATTTTTATCACCTCAAATATTTTGGACCTTAAACTTGACTCGCAAGCCTTCTTCGAACAATATTAGGCCTAATTATTAAAAAAAGAACACCAAGAGTGTCTTACAGGTAGAAAAGTTTACCTGGAAACTGTCTCGGAGTCCGCAGCTGACTCTGCAGCCCCGGTAAAATGTGAAGTTTTCCCAGGGTTGTATAAGCCAGAGATGAACGATGATTTATGGGAAGGCTGAAGCTACGTGCGGTTAGTCATGGGAATTTTCTCTTAAAACATGTCTGAATTTCTAGCCGGACATGTCCTACATATTGTGCTAATGCCTGTCATTGTTTGGTGCCTCAGCCACTGACCTGATTTGAGGTATCTTGAACGTGACGTTCAGGTTCATACGATCCAAGTCAATGCTGGTTGACGTGATATTCAGCTTATCCACTCCCGTCACCTGAAGCAGCAGAACCAGTAAAACCAGCTAATTGGCTATGACCGTGCGGATGCTTCTATTTTTACGGGACGCGTGAGCATTGGCTTTAGTTTTGTTGGATGCCCCTTCGTTGTTTTCAAAATCAGGTGCTTTTTGTTTTCAAAACTGTATGCTATTTTGCGGGTTTTACAACACATCAGGCGCACTCCTGAGGAACGATGTATTATAATAAGTGACTCAGCAAGCTCTCTGACAGCCCTCCAGTCTCCCCACACACAGCAGAACTGGCTTGTACTGACGTTCCGAAAGCTTCTGACAGCGCTTGCCTCGCAAGGTTCTAATATCTGTTTCCTTTGGGTGCCGAGCCACGTTGGGATTTCAGGGAATGAACAAGTCGATAGAGTTGCAAAGGATGCGTGTCAGTTGCCCCCCCTCGCGCCGGTTTGAAACTCCAGCCACAGACCTGAAATCATCATTTAGGATGTTAGTAGACGACGAGTTGCCGACAAGGTGGACTGCAGAACCAGATTTTTTTTGAAATGTTTGCGGCCATCGATTAAACCCTGGGAATCAAGCAGCAGGCGAAGCAGAACGGAGGTGAGCCTCACTAGCTTTGCATCGGACACTGTTATGCGACACACGCCCATTATCTGAACAGCACCGCACCTAGTACATGCTCTCACTGTGGCAGCCGCCTCACTGTACAGCATGTTTTATCTGTTACTGACAGCTGCGACCAGCTGAGTCAAAGTCAGCGGCGATTCTTCCAAACGGTTCCGCTGGGGCAGATCCTAGGTAATGACCCAGTCGTGGATATTGCGACGGTTTTGTCGTACCTGAGAGAAGTTCGTTTTGATGTAATATACAGCCCCATTAGAAATTCTTAGATATCACACCCTCTGTATACGCCAACCTAGCTAATAAAGACAATCTTGGAATCTTGAGGGAATGATTTGATATGGCACAGACGGGCACATATAGCCTCTGTAGCTGCAGTGCCATAAAACTCCAATTATCATCAGGAGGAAAGGTGAGGATCAAGAGGTTGGGATTCTACCTGGAGGGGTCGCTGCAGCCACAGGCGCTCACAGTCTCCAGGTAGAGTACGGATAGGGATAAGGATTAGGTATCGGTTAAAAAAACAAACACACACACAGACTCAATCGCAACACACAATTCGCACATTTAAACTAAAACAATATGAGGGTGAAAATGTTTGATTCTCCGGCTTCGTATTCATTTTGTGTTCGATTTGATAACTTTCGTTGTTTGTGCTCCATCTTGTCTGTGACGGCGTTGGCCTTCATGCTTCACTGCTGTTCAATCGTTGCGTTTTTTTCTTTTATTTAAGCAAAAAAAGAGAAGCCTATTTCGCCGCTGTAACCGCCTGTTCATTAGCAGAGATTGAACAGTGACCCGTAGTCCATTGACAGATGATGTTTTGACAGCGAGGAAGGGTATAACAAATCCGAAGAATATCGTAGACGAGTGGATGATCTATGGTCTCCGGGCACTGTAGGCCTCAAGGACCGATCGCGAGTCAGTGCATGCTATTGAGAGAGGACTAAGTGAATATCGGATGAGAATCATGGCCTTTCTGATAGCATACAGTTCTAATGTAAAGACGGAGGCAATGTTTGGTAGTCGGTAAGTCAACTTCAAATTTAACCAGACGACCAATGATCCAACTTGCTGGTTCTGGAAAGATCCGTCGGTGTAAATTTAAGCATAGACCGAATGAGCAAGTTTATAGGCATGGAAATTAGATAATATTTCAGTCTGATTCATTTGGGACTTTCGTTCAGTGATTAGGTATTGAACATCTGGCCAACGGTGAAGCCAGTAGGCTAGAGGAAGTGGCTTGGGAGCGATGGGCGGTAGGGACATGTTTATCTCAGTTTGGGCCTTTTGCACTACAGTGGCAATAGAACGGATTCTTTTGAGGGCGGCTTGCGTTATAAACCTAATGAGGCGTCGTACAGGATGAAGCAGCGCGGTCCTGGCTGTGCATAACTAGATAATAGTATCGGAGGACTTAAAATGGTTGACAGTTTTCTAGCGAAGGCAAACTAACGGCTTGAAAACCAGTCACAGGGGTAGTCCGCAATGCCCCTGTGACGACCCTAAGACACATGGACTGTATTGATTCCGAACGTAGTCGACTTCTTGGAATTAAAATATATTATATATATATACATACATATATATATATATATATATATATATATATATATATATATATATATATATATATATATATATATATATATATATATATATATATATATATATATATATATTCGAATATGCTGGCAGAATATTTTCTTTTAGGCATGTTTTGTTATGTATGACGGCATATTTTCCTTTAATCAGCTTTTTTGCGTCTTTTCGATCTTCCGGATTACTTTTCTTGCGTCGATCTCAGTTCTAAAGAGAAGGTCTCCTAATGTCATTTATATTATTGCAATGCGACGTTTCCATGCTATCACAGCATCATCCTCAGGCTATTTATATCAAATACATTATAGGCATAAAAATTAAAACACTTCTTATAGTCAGTAAAATTCTAAATTAATATTTTCACCTATTCATTTTTATAAGTGCGGTTGATTCGATGACTGAACATTATTGGAAAGGAAAATATAAGACACGTTTGAATATAACTAGCGTGATATTAATCCTATCTAACCTCCAAGTTGCAGCTTCAGATGCAAACAAATTATCGTTTAATTACAACGACAAAATGCCCTAAGCCCCACAACCCAGAAGCATACAAGATCGCACTTAAGTATTATACATCGTAATAATCCCCTTGTGGTCCATCTGGTCGTTAAGGCTCGGCATCTTCTGGTGGATGTATGCGGCTTCCAGAATTCTGAGGCGTCGATAGTTGTTTTCTCGTGCGAGGATGGTCGTGTTTTCTACTAACTCCTTTCTGGTGACTTTTGTTCTGTGTTCATTCTTCGCGTGTAGGGCAGGTCCGCCAGTTTGCAGGTGCATTGTTAGCCGGCGAGATAGAGTTGTGGTAGTGTGACCCACGTAGCAGGCTGTGGTCTGGAGCTTACAATCTCCTATAGTACATTTGTATTGGTAGACCACGTTTGTTTGCTGGAGATCATCTTCTTTTCTTTCGTTGTTTCTCATGATGAGCTGAGAAGTCGTAGGTGATTGGTAGTATATGAGGGTTTTGATCTTGTTCCCTGGCTTAGGTTTGACATTTCGATGGATTATGTTCTTAATAGTCTTCTCATCTTGTTTGTATGATGTCGTCATTTGGTTTTTGTAGTATATCTTCAGTGTGGTTGTCGTGTCAGGGTCTGTGGCTTCTTCCTCGTTCCTTCTTCCTCCTTTCTCCTCCTCTTCTTCTCTCCTCTTCTCTCTTTCTCCTTTCTCCATGAACTTGTCGAGCGTAACCCGGATTTCATCATCAATCTCCTGACAGGAGTAGTTGTTGTTTACCAGCATCTGCTTTACGTATTGTAGTTCGTGGTCGATCGATTCCCATGTGCTGCATGTATTGGTGGCTCTGATGATGTACGTACGCACCACTCCTCGCTTGTACCTGTCAGGACACTCGCTGAGCGCGTTGAGGCATCTGCCATTGTTGGTGGGCTTACGGTAGACTGAGATGACGTGCTTGGTACCATCAACACCCACATCCACATCAAGGAAGTGAAGTCTTCGGTTTTCCTCAAGTTCGTATGTGAACTTGAGGACGGATTGTTCTTCAAACTTCCTCCGTAGGTCCTGCAGTGATTCTTCATTGTCGATTTCCACATAAATATCATCAACATACCTTTTGTAGATGCATGGTGGAGATTCAAGGTCACTCAACACTTTATTTTCAACTTGACACATGTATGCGTTCGCGAACAAGACCCCCAATGGGGAACCCATGGCAACGCCATCGATTTGTTTGAAGATCTTGCCTCGAGGACAGCGGAACGGGGCTTCCGTCGTGCACAACAGAAGCATCTGGTTGAGCAGGCTCCGTGGCAGTTTACTGGGAGGTGGCAGAGATTCATGTTGATAAACGTAGTCCAAAATTATGTCTATCGTAGCTTTGACTGGCACGTTGGTAAAGAGGCTCTGTACGTCAAGAGAAGCAAGTATGCCAGTAGGCTGAGTAGAATGAAGTAGTTGAATGAACTCCTCGCTGGATTTGATAGTATGTTGGATAGGTATATAAGGAGAAATAATGTTGTTAAGACGCTTAGCTAGTTTATAGGTCGGAGTTGGTATTTGAGATATTATGGGCCTAACTGGATTATCGGCCTTGTGAGTTTTTACAGTTCCGTATAGGTATCCTGGTTTGAACTCTCCAACGACTGTTTCGAAATGTACACCGTCGACTGCGGCGTTTGCAGTGCTTATCAGCTTGTTAACCTTCTTTTTTAGTTCATCGGTTGGATTTCTCGTAATGCGTGTAAACTTCTTCTTGTCGCTCAAGATAGTATCAAGTTTAGCCAAATATGCTGAACGGTCCAAAACAACGTAGCTTGATGACTTATCTGCTTTTCGCACTATGATATCCTTATCTTCCCGCAGTGTTTTGGCTGCTTCGCGTAATTCAGGAGTGAGGATTCCTTTAACCTTATTATCCCTTCGTTTTGTCCCTTCCGCTGTAAGTTGTGATTTTAAATCCGGGTTTACTTCAACCTTCCCATCGTTTTCAAGCTTAGGCACCGACTGATACAGCAACTCAAGCTCAGTAACCTTTGCGCACTTGTTAAACCTAGGATACAGATGTAAATTCAACCCTAAGTCAAGGAATTCTTTCTCGTGAATACTTAGTTCCCGCTTTGAAAGATTCACATAGGATACGTCTCCATTCGGTAGCAGGACTTTTCCTTCATAGAGCGTATTAAGTTTGTTGATGATCCGATTCCTCACTAAATTATCGTAGTAGGTATATTCCTCCTTCAGGCAAGCGTCTATCTGAGATCGAAGTTCACTATCTATCTGCAATGATTGGTACTTACAGTTCAGTTTTGAAAGCAAACTTTCCAGGTGTTTCACAACTTCTTCCTTCTGGTTAAGCTGTTCTTTCACTAGGTTCACACGAAACTCTTTCGTGAATTCTTTGTATGTTACTGCCTCGTCATGAAGCTTGATATTCGAATATGCTGGCAGAATATTTTCTTTTAGGCATGTTTTGTTATGTATGACGGCATATTTTCCTTTAATCAGCTTTTTTTGTAATATATATATATATATATATATATATATATATATATATATATATATTTCAAAGACACTATAGACAAGAACAGATCGGACAAGGCTGCTGTAAAGAAGGATGAGATATTTAACTTCCGCACCCAGTAAAAAACCTTGAACACATTTCAGTATGTCAAATCTTTGTAGGCAGCGTACTCGCAACTGTTAGATGTGGGATTTCGAATTTTTGTTGGAGATCCCCCAATGACTTGCCTCTCTTGGAGACCATGGTGGCTGATTTCGCAGGAAAAGAGAAAATACTCAACTTTTACACCAAAGTGAAATGAGTCGCAGTGTCGCCTGCGTTTTTTCTCCAGATACTCCACAGGTTTTACAGGCTGTTCCGATGGCGAGATAGTCAGCAAACATGGAGCGATAGAAGCTCGGATAATTTTTCCGGACGTCGTGGAATATGTCGTTTATGGCCCACAGGAAAAGTTCGGGAGAAAGAACGCTTCCCTGTCGTACACCATGTTCAAGAGTATGTGGGTCCGAAAATGTTGTCTTGCATTTTACCTGGAATGTTCTGACCTGTGGAATGTATCTGATAAACTGAGCCCTGTGGCCCCGAATACTTATTTTATGGAGTTTTAACATGCGGATTGACGGAAAAAGGTGATGGAAGGCTTGCCTGACTGACACCCTGCTTGAGCGTTTGCCGGCAGGTCTGGTGTCGTTGCTGCTTGCTGTCGTTGCTGCTTGCTGCGTTTCCTGCTGCGAAGACAAGAAGAAGGAGTAGAAGACTTTTTCAAGACCTGCTCCCGGCTCGAGTCTTCGCTGCGACCGGTCTGTCCCACCGACCGCTGTTTTTACAGCTGGTCGGTACGGTACTTTTTTTTTTTTTTTTTTTTTTTTTTTTTGTTGGGGGGTTTTTTTTTTTTTTTTTGTTTTTTTTAATTTTTTTTTTTTTTTTTTTTTTTTTTTTTTTTTTTTTTTTTTTTTTTTTTTTTTTTTTTTTTTTTTTTTTTTTTTTTTTTTTTTTTTTTTTTTTTTATTTTCTTTTTTGTTTTGTCAAATTTAAAATAAAATATAAAATTTTTATTTTTTTTTTTTTTTTTTTTTTTTTTTTTTTTTTTTTTTTTTTTTTTTTTTTTTTTTTTTGCTTTTCTTTTTTTTTTTTTGGGCTTTGGTTTGAAGTGGGTGTTGGGGGGGTTTTTTTAAAATTTTTTTTTTTTTTTTTTTTTTTTTTTTTTTTTTTTTTTTTTTTTTTTTTTTTTTTTTTTATTTTTTTTTTTTTTTTTAATTTTTTAATTTTTATAATATTTTTATTTTTATATAATATAATTATTTTTTTTTTTTTTAATTTTTTTTTTATTTTAAAATATGTAATATGGTATTTTTTTTTTTTTTTTTTTTTTTTTTTTTTTTTTTTTTTTTTTTTTTTTTTTTTTTTTTTTTTTTTTTTTTTTTTTTTTTTTTTTTTTTTTTTTTTTTTTTTTTTTTTTTTTTTTTTTTTTTGTGGGTAATTCTTTTTCTTTTTTTCCTTTCTTCCTTTTTATTACAGGGGGGGGGGGGTGGGCGTGGGGGGGGGGGGGAACCCCCCCCGGGAGTTTTTCCCCCCCTTTCTTTACCCTTCTTTTTCCCTTTTCCTTCTCTCTCCTTTATTTTTTTTCTTTCTTTTTTTTCTTTCGGGTTTAAACCCCCTTTTGTGTGGGTGTTCCCCGGTATAAATAAATAAATAAAATACTTTGACTCCAGCCGGCCTCACCAGCCGCTGTTTTTACAGCTGGTTGGTGTGGTGCTGTTGGACGCCAGCTGGTCAGTACGGTAATTACCCTATCGGTCCAGGTGGTGTTGGTTTCTTGGATTCCGGCCACCTGGTACCTCTTCTTCTCAGTCCCATAACCCTACTCTTTCTCTACTATCTCTTTTACTCTTCGGCCGGAAACCCGAGCGGTGGGACGTTTGTCCCGGGGTGAGCACGCTTGTTGGACCTCGTCAGTCCTTGGGCGTGTGGCTTTGTCTGGACCTATCGGTCCTACATTGCTAAAATCCCTAGAACGCAAGGCCATCTCACTTTCACCCCCGCTTAATAGAAGCAGGTCCCCACTCAAACCCTCCACTCGGGCTGCGTCTTTGCAAAGGTGCCACGGTACCTGCCCCTAGGGATACACAAGCATAGGTCCCAGTCAGGCTCCTTTTAGAGGCTGAGTCAGCCACCTAGGCCCCTGTTAGGTCCCGAAGAGGCACCTGCCTCCCCTCCGGCTTAAACCCCCTCTTAGTGGCTGAGTCAGCCTTTTGCACACACATTTCTAAGGCTAGGTGCTTTTACTAAGCACTCCCCAGATAGGATAAGAATCCCACACCGAACCCTAGCTAGGTTAATACTCCCAATAGCTTTGATAGTAACAGTAGGACCCCTTTCTTAATTCAACTTCTCTAGCCATTTTTACCCAAAAGGTGTTACCAAAGTTAATACCAAGTATCCCATTTAACCTTAAACGTACCATTCATACAACCGAGTGCATCCATGGCTTCCAGCTCTCTCTTCCGTCCCTCCAGCCCCCGTGTGAACAAAGCCAACCTGCCAAGCGGAGCTTGGCTGGTTGGCACCTACCTTTCTACGCACCAGAACTTGGCCAAAGAGTTTACCTTTAATCTGGATAAGGCCATCAGCCAAAAAGTGAAAGGTAGTTTTGAGATCATCAAACATCTAAAAGATATCCTGATCAAAACCTCAAATCAGGAATCAACCCGAGCCCTGCTGGCCACAAAAACTTTTGGGTCAAAACCAGTTATCTTTTCAGTTCATCACTCCCTTAACTTCTACCGGGGCATCATCAATGCCCCGGAAGTGTCCCATCTCTCTGATGTGGACCTTGAGCACATGTTTGACTTCAAAGGTCAAAATGTGCTAGCCCTTGAAAAGTTGGACCCCAACAAAAATTCCACGCAAAAAGACCCACGTCTAAGAGACCACCGTTTCATCGTCACCTTCGACACAAAGTGTCGGGATGACTGCGGCCAAATTAAACTGGGCGACTGCGTCTACCCAGTTAGGCCGTACTACCCCCTCCCTATTCGTTGCCAAATTTGTCAACGGTACGGGCACGTAGAAACAAATTGTAAAAACCCCACCCCACGATGCGGCAAGTGCAGTAAAGAGTGCACCGCACTAAAGAGTGCACATCTAAAAGCCTCAAGTGTGCTGCCTGTGGCGGCGCTCATGGGGCTGATAATCCCAAGTGCCCGACCTGGCTCCGAGAAAAAGAGGTTAACGTTCTGGCTGAAGAAAAAAAGATCCCGTTTGACCTGGCCCGCAAACAAGTGCTGCAAAAAGAAAAAAACCGCACAGTCCCAAAAAGCTGTGGTAGCAAGGCCACCACAGCAGCCCCCAGCACAGCCGGCCAGAAGCATCTCACTTCGGAGCAGCCTCAGCCACCCAAAAACACAAGCCGCCACATCCGCCCTCTAATGGAGCCCCCTTTTCTTGGCGCCCATCAGGCCGTCCGTCCCTCTCCCCCCACCACGTGGCGCAATCACTTTTTGGCGCAGGTGGACGCCCGCTGCGGGCTGGGAGGACCTCCCGACCCGCACTAGTTCTCCGCCAGGTGTTCCGACCGAAAATCCTCCCGCCCCTCAGGCACCTAAAATCACCAGGAAGACCTGGACACCCGCAGCAGGGTGGCAAAGCCACTCTGCTCGAGTGCCTGACAAGTCTGATTTCCCTTCGCTACCTGCCCCCAAGCACTCTAAATTCACCGGTGCTCCCCTTCCCAGGCGCCGCCAAAGGCAGGCACCGAGAAGGCCTCTAACGAGTGGCAGCCCACCCCCTCAGGGTAAAACGGCTGCCACTCAAACCAAAGTCCAAAAAGTAACTATTTCAACCCAAACTGAAACTGCTCCTCTCTCCTTGGAAAGAAGCGACGCTTCTTTCCAAATAGCACCGACCACCCGCACTTGCGGATCCCAAACCGACCTCATAGGTCATTTTATGCAGTTTCAGTTCTCAAGTGAGCTTGAAACGTCAGACGACAAAAGTCAGTCTGACCACGAGCTGTCCGGGACAGAGACCGTCTCTGACACCAGCAGTGCATCAGAGACGAGCTCTGCAAAAACTGTTGTAAACACTTCTAGAGCTCCCCTCCTGGAAACCCCCCAGCCCCGGCACCTCCAGCCCCGGCAGCTCACCCGTAGCAAGGAAAATTAGCTTTTCTAGGCACTCTACCCCAGTTTCTCCTGCTAGCGATAGCAGCAGCAGCAGGTGCTCCTATAACCTTCGCAAGCGTAGATCCCCTAAGCACAAACGTTAAAAACCACCATGGGTTCAATTCTGCAATGGAACACAAATGGCCTTATCGGGAAATTCCCGCTTTTTTCATCAATATTTGCTGAGAAAAAACCGGCACTAGCAGCATTACCAGAGACCCACTTTACTGATAAAGATAACGATAAATACAAAATCTCGGGCTACTCTTGGTATCGCCATAACGTAAACGCTGCTGTCCGTAAGGGAGGCACAGCCATCCTAATAGAAAATAGCATCCCACACAGTCACGTGCCTTTGGTAACATCACTGGACTGTGTAGCTATTAGCTTGAAAATACAACACGTCCAATTGACGGTTGTTTCAACATACATATCTCCTTCCGACCCTGATCCAACGGATCGGGAACTCGATCAACTATTTAATCAAATAAACGGGCCTTTGTTATTACTTGGAGACTTGAATGGTCACCACCCATCTTGGGGCAGCGCCACACCAAACCGTAGAGGTGAAATTATATACGACGCAATAGGCTCTCAAAATCTAGTTATCCTAAATAACGGCGCACCAACCCGCCAAGCAACGCAAAGCGGGTCTTTAGACTCAGCCATTGATATTTCGTGCTGCACGCCAAGAATTGCGTCACTGTTTACCTGGGATGTCGAAGACAACCCAGGCATGAGCGATCACCTCCCAATCAAAATTGATATCCCCCAAGGAGCACTCGACCGCGTTGATCTGTTTACCCCTTCCTGGAATCTAAAACGAGCGGACTGGACAAAATTTGAGGCAGAGGTCGACCTCACACTGGTCACCGAAGGTGACCCACACTCGGCAGACATTGAATTAATACTAAGAGCCATAAGCTCAGCAGCACAAGTAGCAATACCGAAAACCAGAGGACCCCGAAAGAAAAACGGAGCCCCATGGTGGAACGCAGAGACGGCACACGCCAAAGCTCAAATGATTAGAGCCCGCAAGGCATATGAGAGGAGGGCACACAGCCCTACTCGATGCGCACTTCGGGCAGCAAAAGAACACTTTCGAAACACGTGCAAGCGGGTTCAAAAGGACAGTTTCAACTCTTTTGCCTCCAAATTCAACCGCTTCACTCCCACCACCCATGTTTGGAAAACCATCAGAGCTTTCTCTGCGAAGCGACCACCCCGTGTACCTTTCCCTCAACTAAAAATAGCTGGCCAACCCATCACCGAACCTACGGAAGTCATGGATAAATTTGCTGATCATTACGCCAGTGTCGCAGCTAATAACTCATACAGCCAGCGCTCCAAAGACCAGGCAGAATGGTGCAAAAGCACACATTCATCAATTATGGTAATCAAGAGTACTATAACGTACCATTTACAATGACCGAGCTAAATTACGCCATTAGCAAGTGTGGAAACACTGCAGTGGGCCCTGACGAAATTCACTACTCTTTCTTCAGGCACCTCAGCCAAACAGCACTAAAGTACCTGCTTTCGGCCATTAACAACATGTTTCTTAGCGACTCTTTCCCCACATCGTGGCGAGAGAGTATAATCATTCCCCTTCCAAAACCTGGCAAAGAAAAAACAGACCCAAAAGGTTATCGCCCAATTTCTCTTACTAGCTGTGCTAGCAAGCTTGTCGAGCGCATGGTAAACGTTAGACTTCACGAGATCCTCGAAAAGAAGCTGGATGCTATGCAATCAGGCTTCCGGCGCGGGCGAGCCACCACTGACAATTGGGTGGAACTAGTCAGTGACATCCAAAATGGCTTTTACAAAAAGCAAGTAACAATAGCTGCATTCCTAGACATTAAATCGGCGTTCGATCGCGTACAAAAAGACGCCCTTTTGTTTAAATTAAGCAAGCTAGGAATTCGTGGCCACCTTGCAAAATTTATTGAAAACTTCCTCAAGGACCGAAAATTTAAAGTCCGTTGTGGCACCACATTCTCCTACCTGGCAACCCAAGACCAAGGCACACCCCAGGGTAGCGTTCTGTCCCCCACCCTCTTTCTAGTAATGATCAATGATCTCTTCGTCAAAAAAGCTCCCGCCTGGAATAAATTACTCCCTTTTTGCGGACGATGTCGCCATTTGGAAAGCCACTGCAATCGATACCAGGCGGTATAATGAACCAGAATTTCAACATGCAACTACGCAGTTGCAGGATAGCTTAAACGACATCGATAATTGGTGTAGTTTAATGGGTCTATCACTCTCGGCGGAAAAATCATCAGTCGTTGTCTTTGCCAGAGCGCATTCCAGACACGACCCTCCACGGCTCCAAATCTCGGGTAAACCTATTGAATGCACCAATAGCTTCAAATTCTTGGGCATCACCCTAGATTCCCGATTGAGTTTCAATGAGCATATCACCAAAGTCGTCTCTAGCTGTCAAAAGCGAGTCAACATTCTCCGCATGCTCGGCGGCACAGAGTATGGCGGGGATCGAAAGACCCTGCTTATGCTCTACAAGTCCCTGATTCGGTCCATTCTCGAGTATAATTCGTTCGTTTTTGACTCGACGAACAAGACCAATAAATTAAAGCTAGAGCGAGTCCAAAATGCCAGTATCCGGGCAGCCACAGGCGCGCTCAGAGAATCCCCCATCACCAGCCTGCTAACTGATAGCGGGCTATGCCCACTGCAGACAAGACGCGACGCCCAGCTTATTTCTTACTATATTAAGGTACAATCCACCGAAAACCACCCGGCAAAACAATGTTTTGCCCATCCCAGACGAGCAAATAAAGCCACTCTACAGAAGTGGCCCCCATTTAAGCACAGAGTAGAGAAAACCCTGGAAAGCCTCAATCTTGCACTGCCAGCAACAATAGGCAAACCCCCACTCTCCCGCTTCTGGACTCGGAAAGAGCCCAAAGTGGAATTTCTTTTCACTTCCCGTAAAATGGACTTCTCAGAGGAAGAAGTCTCCCAGAAATTCCTAGAGTTCCGATCTTGTAACGCGGACAAGACCTTTATATTTAAAGACGGCTCCAAAATAGGCGAAAAAGTAGGCCTCGGCATCTGGGGGCAAAATATTTGCCTACAGAAAAGACTTCCGGACAACTGCTCTATCTTCACAGCCGAGGCCGTTGCCATCCTAAATGCATTAGCCATAATCAGAACCCAAAATATCAACTCAGCCGTCATCTGTTCAGACTCTAAATCTGTCCTGCAGGCCGTCAGTAACGTAGTCAACCCCAGCCACCACGTTATAGCAGGTATTCAGAAAGGTATCGATGATACCCCTGATGTCTCTTTTCTTTGGATCCCGGGCCACTGCAAAATTCAAGGCAATGAAAAGGCCGATGAACAGGCAAAAAAGTCCCTAGATCTTAGAGAGATCGCACCCTTAATGTGGTCTGGAGATGATAGCAAAGCTCTCCTCCAGGACAGCATCCGGAAGCAAATTCAAAACAACTGGACCACAAACCACAGCGCCCACCTATTCTATATCAAGCCTAACATCGGCTACTGGCCCAGTTCCAACCAAAAGAGTCGCCGGCGCGAGGTTATTCTAACCAGACTCAGAAATGGACACACAAAATTAAATGCCTATTGGAACACGGGTACCTGTGGTACCTGCGACGCAATGGAGAATCCCTATCACATTCTCATCGATTGTCCCCAGCACAATACCCATCGGCAACCCATGCTAGATTACTGCCGAATCCAAAACATCCCTGTAGACCTAAAAACTCTGCTCGGTAACGACCATCCTGAGCTACTCGAAAAAGTCTTTACATTTCTAAAGGACTCTGGGCTAGAGAAGTTTCTATAAATCACCCCTCCCAGTATATATGATGGAGAGTGCATGGTGCACCCCCAAAGTAGGACTTGCCTATTTTCCAATCATAGATGATCCACTGCAAAATTTAAGCAATAGCTGTTTAACCTTTAAATGGTTCATTGTAGGCTAAGGATAGGTTATGTTAGGCCAGCTTTGAAATCAGGTTAGGTTAAATAGGTTAGATTTCGTCACCGCAGTGATACCTTTCACTGCGGGTCTATACTAACCACACCTATACTCTTACTAACAATCTAACTATCCTCTCACACTTCTTTTCTCCGCGCGGCGGCTGCCCAGCCGGAGAGGGGAGCTGCAGCCTCACCTCCGGGTTGCAGGGTAAATTCGTGGCACCCTGGCCAGGTGTTTAGCGCACCTTCTAAAATACGAAAATTATTGAGTTAACGGAGGATTTCGAGTAACGTAGACAAGCGGACATCAGTAGCTGACACACAAAATTCTAAATTATAAATTCCAAATTCTAAATTTAAGGTCTTCAACCACAGAAATAACCTTCGCACTCTGCGGGTCTAAACTTATTAAAAGACCTCCCTTGGCATGGCTATGCCATTGCCACGACCGTCCATTTGCAAGCTAAAACATCTTGCAACCCATTACTTGAAATAACTCCCATTGCTTTAACAGACTAACGTAGCTTGCCCTCACACAAAATTCTAAAAATTCTCCCACGCACTCCTTTAGAGGCGGGCAATGGTGCTATGCACAGAACGCCTAATAAAAAGCCATTGATTGATTGATTGCGGATTGACGGGGGGGGCGGGTACCCGCCCCCCTCGGGTTTTTCGGAGACAGCAGAAAAACGGCGGCGCGCAGCGCCGCCGTACTTGGTATACCTTTTCCCTCATCATTTTTGCAACTTATGTGAAAATTTTAAAGATAGGTCATCTCAGGTCAGGTCACCAGTACAGGTCAAGTGATCTGACCTAAACAAAAGTTTAAGATAGCATAAGTCGGAGCAGGGTGAACTTATCCAATTGAAACTTATATCACATATTGGGCTTACCGAGTTCTCTAAAATATGTTCCGGTATTTTTGATATCGATGACCTAAGGTCAGGTACGAAGCATGACCTCTCCATTGGTAATACATGGGAAATATGGTTTTTACTGAATAACTCAGTAACAAATGGTGATAGAGCGTTTATTTCAGCTTCATTAGACTTGCCTTGGCTTTGCAGTTCTAATGATATGCATTTTATATAATTTGACCCTGACCTGACCTCAGGTCAGATCAAATCTTTGATTTGACCTAGCAAGGTCAAATCATATATCATTCGATTCGGCTTGCTGCGAGGATTCATAGGGTTTAAGTCGTTTTGCTCTATCTTTACTTGTTCAGATGAAATGGCCGAAAAACTTAAGTTACATGTTATCCCTATGACGGCATGTGACGGCATGTTTTTTACCTCTGGTGACCTTAAATGTGACCTGACAAAAAAATGGTTCAAATATTTTCGATGGAGAAGCGGATCGGCTACCTAACGCTGTTTACCGTTTTTTGCTACCTACCGTGTTTCTCGAGATCTTAGGGGGGGCGGGTACCCGCCCCTCGTCAATCCGAAGGTGGCTCAGACCCCCGTCAATGCGCGTGTTAACAGCATAGTTCCAATGTAAACTTTGTTAACAGTGGCGCATCCAGAGGCAGGGGCAAAAAAAGGCATTTGCCTCCCCTAAACGGAAAGCTCTGGGAAAAACTATATTTTTGGCACCTCAAAGGGAATCCACCTTTTTGTCGCGACTCATTTTTAGGTTATAAGCAAGGATTTGGTTCTACAACTCTCAACTTGAAACAAAACCAGACCAGATAAGTTCAGTGGACATATGGGGGCTTTGGATAGGAAAAAAGTATCTTGAGCCCATAGTTTTCATCCCATGACTTTTTGCTTTTCACCACAAATACCCAGCATTCTACCGGCAAGTCATATTTTAGCGCAGTTTTTCACTGTGTGACGTTTTTTTTGCTTTTCGACTTTGGTTTGCCCCTCCCAAACCGACCGGCTAGATCCGCCACTGTTTGTTAATCGCGGATGATAAGTTTAGGAAGGTGGCAACGGCAGGATGTCCGTGAATGTAGCCTTTTTGGACAGAATATACGAGTCTGACAATGTCGCATTTGGTGTTTAAAGCTTTTACGGAATTCACTTTGAAAGGTGACAATAAATAGTTTGTTAGATTCCAAAAATAATGTTAGTCTGGCGTTTATCATTCTTTCCATCATTTTGCAGGGGCAATTCGTAAGCGAAATAAGGTGATAGGAGGTCACCTATAGTTCATCTTTACCTTGTTTTATAATCCGTATAATTATGCTTTGTAACCAACCCAGAAGGAAGGCATCGCCTTCCCTTAAATTGTTTATTGAGCATTTGTATTTTTGTTTATTTGAGCACAATTGTACACTGTTTTGAATTGAAGGATGTGAGGGAAAAGAGTAATCTATTCCACCCAGGCCGGGGGATGAGTTATTGCTCCTGGTTAATGAGACTTCGAGCTCCTTTAGGGTGAAAGGAACATTGTAATATTGAGTTTCTGATGATGAAAAGTAGAAGAGATTGGATGCTACCACCAGGTTCTGGTGAATACTTGAATACATTTAGGTTGACGATACAGAAGCAAAGTGTTTAGCAAATGTTTAGCCTATTTGTAATCACAAGTGGGTCGGATGTTATTCCATTAAAGGTCATCAAGAGTGGGAAGGAAACACTATGAGCTCGACGGGATACGAATGAACGAACCGTCTGCCAGATGTCTATTATCGGGCTTTTGAGCCGACATATCCCCGCCATGGTTTTACCTATCCCTTTAAGAAAAATTTTTAATGCAAATACGCAGCTATTGGAATATTTTTGTGCGACGAAATCGTCCAATTCCATTTTCTAAAACACGAAGGGCCTTTCTCCTCGCCGCTTTCTTTCATTGACATCGTGAGTTCCACCGCGTGTGTGGCACCCATCCGGGGATTTGTGCTTGATTTAGGACGTGGGATAATGTGAACTGCAGTGTCATATAGGACAGATATTACTGTAGTCATATTTGCTGTCAAAACTACTATTGAGGGTATTTCCCGGCTCTGATGCTCCGTAAAATTGGCTCATTGTTGACTACAAAGCCGGGAAACCTGACCAAAAGGAAAAAGCTGAATTAAATATGCGATTTATACGGAAACGTGTTTGATTTGGAGCATAGTGACAACCACAGCTAATACCATGTTTCGTGCTATTACGTACACATACGTGTAAAATCGTCAGGTTTTATCCTCTGTAGTGTTTAAATGATGAAACCATCAAGTTGGCGGAAAACAACAGACAGAAAAGAACAAAAAATGACCAAAAATAAATGACGATTTTAGTCCTCTACTATTAAGCAGTAGGACTAAAACCGTCATAACTTGTTTTCGGTCACCGGATGCCACCCTAATAATTCCACAGCTTAAAGACTATGTAGAGGACAATTGTTCAGTTATTCGCTGTAATTTTAAGCTGATCCTGATAGTACATTTTTCTGGTTTAAGAAAACGTAATTTGTCAGAATTTAATTTTCAAAATATATCGTTATTAAAATGGTCAAAATTGTTCTGGCCAGTTAGAGCCGTGTTTCTGTAACCAGGTCACAGAAACCTGCATGTTAACAATGGTATAATTTTTCTATCGATGGCTAGATGTTAGCATTTGCAATTCTCGTTTGGATTCATGTCATTATTTTTAGTACGATTCCGTTAGGTAGTAATATGGAAAGAGTTGCATGATTCAGCAGTCGTGAAATGGACATGGCACGGTACCTTAATGAAGGAAGTAAGCAAGGTTTTCAGTGTTCCAATGAATTCTTAAACACATCCTATCCATTTGATATTACTTTTAAACAGTTACTTTTAAGGGTTTCATTCTCCTGTTCGAGCCCGCTGCATCAACATGCAATATTCAAAACTAGACCATGAAACCTATAAACCATCAAATATGTCTAGCAAAAAAAACTATCGATTTTATTGCGATTCATAGAGTAGAATGAAGCTTCCCGGTCCCGGTCCCGGAATCCCGGTCGTTGCGGCAGATCGACGGCGTGCGACGCCTTGCGACGCGTTGCGTCTTGGTTAGGACACCGTGTAACAGGCCGCTGACGAACTTACATTTTACAGTTCAAGTTAATTTCATAAATAAAATCTTACAGTTTAGGCGCCCAACTGTTAGTTTGCAACTTAACTGTAAATTCGTTGAATATTTACAGGTGGTCAACGCGCGTGCTCATTAAATTAATCTACCGCTGATGCAGAAGTGTCGGTACTTATTAATTTTTCACCGTTCTAATAATGTCTCCGTGATTACTTATCAATTTGTTTCCGTTGAAATTAGAAGCATTTTAATTAGAGCTGAGTTAGAAGCAGGGGTGAATCCAGGAGCTGTCCAGGGGGAAGGCGAACCCTGACAGGGCCTCCCCGTGGGGGCCCTGCAAGGTTTATATTTTTATTAAAACGTGTACATATATTTGTATGTCATCGAGCAAAAAACGTCAATCTCCATTTTGGGGAGGACAATTCCAAGAACTCTAACAGCCCATAGAACTATGAACTGCCCCTTAAAGCGTAGATGTCCAGTGAACACTAAAAATCCAGGGACTGGCCAAATTTCGGCTAGAATCACTGATCGGGACCATTTCTGATCGCATACGATATTCTGTGGCCTGCTTGAATGAAACAATTAGGATTTTATTATACTTACTACTCCCAAGTAGGGACGGATGCTGCAGTCACAGAGGGCCTGGTTGGAATACCGGGGACCTAAACTCCTTAGAATAAGGGCCTGGCTTGGACAGCAGTGGGCACCCGAGACGATTGTTAGGGACCCGGTCGCGAGGCTCGTGAGACCTCCGAGGTAGGGGCCCAAGAACAACTCTGGGAGCCAATGAAGTTCAATTATTGTAAACTCCGAGAATAGCTCTTTGGGGTCCCGAGGTCAGCTCAGGGAGTCTTCGAAGTCAATTTCAGGAGCCCTCAGATACAATATAAGGAGCCCCCAGACCTATATTCGGGTGGCATTTGGAAGGAAACTTGCAGGATAGGCCTACAGCCGCAGCCGCCGGGCCCCTGCACAGGGTACCCCCAAATGGTAGTTTAGCTAGGAGTTTTTTTCTCGATTCCGTCTTAAGCGGTCTCGGGAGGCCCACAAGCCTTCGTCTTAGGGGCCCAAGGTTGTAGTCTCAGACCCAGTGGCGGATCCATGGGGGGTGGCAAAAAGGTATTTGCCCCCCCGCCCCAAACGGAAAAGCTCGGAGCAAAACTATGTTTTTGCCCCCCCCTCCCCAAAGCGATCGACCTCCTTTTTCCCTACTCCTTTTTAGTTTATAAGCAAGATTTTGGTGCTTCAACTCTTAACTTCAAACAGAACCAGCCTAGTTCAGTGTAAATACCGGTCCTTGGATAGGAAAAAAGTATCTCGAGCCCCTTTTTGCTTTTCGCCTTAATACCCAAAATTCTACTGGCAAGTGGTATTGTAGTGCAGCTTTTTACTGCGTGTCGTTTTTTTTTGCCTTTCGACTTTGGTTTGCCCCTCCCAAACCGACCGACTAGATCCACGACTACTCAGACCTCAAGAAGTTCATCTCAAAAGGCCCCCAGAGTCGGTGTGGGGGCCCCTAAAGCTGTTTTTGAGGGTTACAAGAGTTGGGCCTATGGGGTCCTAAGAATTGGTCTCGGGGTTTGCACAAGATTTTGTCTCGGGCCTGCAGAACCTGGTCTCAGAGGTCCCTCAAGAGTCCGTTTCGGGTGCCCTGAAGCTGGTTTCGGGGCATCAAGATTTGGTCTCGAGGGTCTCGGGGGCACACTCCAAAATAAGTGCATGGTTTTTGCAGACTTCAAGAATATGGGGGCACACCTTCAAAACATGGCCTCTCCCGAAATTAAATCCTGAATGCGCTACTGTCATCGTTCCTTACTGTTTTTTTTTGCTCAACGTTGGGGACTTACATAAAAGTGTCGATAATTTTGTTTTGTTTTCATTCAGCGATGTTTGGGCAGTTTTGAACATCGCTCTAATTCACACATCGCACATCGCTCTAATTCTGATATTTTCAGTTCCTAACTTTCCGCAAAAGTGTATAGGTACTACACCCTAGCTTTCGATTCACGGTAAAACAAGCCGAATCAATCTCAATTCTCTATTAACAAGACAGGTGAAGCAATCAGAGTCGTAACTTGTTGGCGGCGAAGAAGATGTGGTAATGATAATAACTGTAGGAACAAAAATAATAGCATTAGATAAAAACCAGCAACTGTAGAAACCATGACAGACTGGCGCGCGCTAGCGGTACAGCCGCTCCGGATCCTAGCGCCGGGCGGCCCCCGCACTTCAGCGCTCTGCGCCACGTCTCAGCACCACGTCTTTGTGTGCCGCCTCATCAGCGCAGGCGTCTCCGATGAGCTCTCGAGGAAGCACTAGCCGCTGCTGAACCGCCGCCTCCTCCAGCAACCACCCGCCGTTGTCTCCTCCCGCGATACAGATATGCATGGTGACGCGAGGCCTGGAAGAAATTCCGTAGTAAAAAAAAATGAATAGCGAAGCGATGCTCTGGCGATGAAAGATTCCGGAGGTGTTGAGGTGCACCTGGGTTTGCAGCTGAAGATTCCCAGGGTTGGGATCAGGGTAATAGAGGATGGGTACACCAAAGTTTAGTAGTGTAAGCCGCTAGATAAGCAGGTAAGAAATGCAGAAATATCGCTGCATTGACAAAATTTTCTCTTCAAAACAAGAAATGGATCAAAAATGGTATATACAGTGGTAAAACTTCAAAAAAGAAAATAAAATGTATTTCTGTATCTATCGTTTAGGAGAAACTGGTAGATTCTTCCAAACTTCTTCTAAACCAGGACTAAATATGGGGCCTCCATGATAGCGGCAAACACTGCGCTTTTTGCTCACTCAGTTTTCAATAGAAATTGACAAACAATTAGGTATCGGACGCATTTAGTTTGTTGCAGAGCTATTTATTAGATACTTTGGTTTCCAGCAGACGTGATTTAAGTCACGAAACCTTACGAGATTGGTGTAGCCAGTTTCAACCCTCTCTCTCTGATCTTTTTAAGGAAAACGTATTTTTGTTCCTCAAGAGTGAAGATACTGTGTGTTGGGCCATATTTTGATTTGTGTGCCAGAAAGGTGAACTCACTGAATAGAGTGAGTTCTTGCAGGCTGTTAAAACAAGTGATTGGAGTCCAATTTGTGGAGAACCCTCCCTTCCTTCTTGAGTGTTAGTCAAAAGTTCAATCTAGGGAATCTAGGCAGGTAAGTTTGTATTCTGACTCCACACTGACTGATTTTGGTTGCCTAACAACTCTGGTTGCCTGGTTTGCTTTAGTTTGAAGACCAGCAACAGCTATATTGCACTCTGTAAATCAAAATAGAGATGAAGTGAGATGAACTCTGTTAAACTTGTGGAAGGTTTCAGTAGTGCTTATGCTTTTTTTGTTGAACTGCTGCAGCATCAACTGTAGAAATACGCTCAAACATGTTCCTTGTTTTGGTTGTGTTCTCCTAGATGTTTGGCTTGTAGACCCTGATATCAAGGCAGCATTGAGTGATCCAAAAATTTATTTCTGATGTTTAAAAGAAAATGGTTTTTTCTGGTCCTGTTGCTGCTGTGATCCAAAAACTTATTTAGTGTGAATTCTTGAGACGCAACTTGTGCGTATCTTCCATATCTGACGTATCTTGGGTACAAGCTGTGAGCAATTTCCAGCTGTCAAGACTGCTTGACTTCTAAGAGTGATTTCTTAAGATGTTGAGTTGCAGCACTTGTTTTTTGTATAGTCGTAAGAAATAGACCTTGTTTCCATGCACAGTATTGAGTGTGACCACACATAGTTTTCGGATGCAATCACAATATGGTTAGAGCTTTTGGCAATGGGACTCATTTTTCAATCCAATTCTTGTAAATCCACAGCCAACAAGATCTGGCAGGATTTGGCATTGTGATGGTAAATATTTCCCTTACAGTGCCAAACAAAGGAGAGTAGACTGGAGAGGGTATAGCTTTCTCTGTTATTAGACAAAACTAACAAAACAAATTTGTATGAACACCTTAGAAAAAAATCATAAAAAATGCCTCAAACAAAACTTTTAACATGTTTAAAAGTAGAGTGAAAGAAAACTTCAATGGTATACCAGAAATTTTGACAAATTTAAGATTGAAGTGTTCTATCAGTTACAGCTCCATTTGTATCCAAGCCAAAGTGCCATGGAAACCTTGATCACCTTATCCTGATTCTCAGGTCATCCGAATCGCCTCTCGACCATGGAAACTGAGCCCTTAAATTACAAAATAGTTAAGAAATAGATAAGAAAAACAATTAGGTGTGACTAGGTACTAAATTTGAGATGTTTGCAATGAGCTGCAAAAATTGGCAGAGTACTCCTGAGAGAGAAATTTGAATATTTTGTCTGTGGGTGCTGAACCAGAACTGGTATCCCACTTGGACATGTGGGATTCGATCTTAGTGTGATTCCCCAAGTTGATTAGTCTTTTCAAGTTGGGATTGTGTGTGTGCACATTGTTAGCTGTATTGTAAGATAGATGCAAACAGTTTTGTCTAGATGCATCTAGTTGCATGCAGGTGTAGTCCACCTGAAGATTTTCTTGGACCGAAATGTTGTGTTTTACCCTTTCCTCCTTGTTTTTAGCTCATTGTTATCCTTATCCGCACTGTGCTTAGCCTTTTTATTTCCTTCATTGTAGTTTTGGTTTAGACATGGAGTTTTGGTTCACACACACACACACACACACACACACACACACACACACACACACACACACCAGTGACGGATCTAGGATTTCGTTAAGGGGGGGCCCAGGCTCGGAGGGCGCCGAACCTGGGGGGCGCCGAACCTGAGGGGCGCCAATTTCAGTCGCGAATCTAGCCGGTCGGTTTGGAAGGGACAAACCACTGTCGAAAAGCAAAAAAAAAAACGTCACGCAGTCAAAAGCTACGCCACCAATATCACTTGCCGGAAGAATTTTGGGGTATTTCAGACGAAAACCCAAAAAAAGGGCTCGAGATACTTCTTCCTATCCAAGGCTGGCTATACTATAACTGCTATATGGCCTTACCAGGCTGGTGCGCCCCCTAAGCCCCTATACTATAACTGAGAATTATTGATATTTACTCCATGATTCTGATGAAGGGTTGTGCCCGAATATATAATCTTCAGTGTTTTTTACATTTCCGGATTCGCGGGGACAGGCCAGGGAACATCTTATCAAATTATGTTCTGTTTGAAGTTGAGAGTTGAAACACCAAAATCTTGCTTATAAACTAAAAAGGAGTAGGGGAAAAAGGAGGTCGATCGCTTTGGGGGCGAAAACATAGTTTTGTCCCGAGCTTTTCCGTTTGGGGAATGCCATTTTTGCCCCCCTGGATCCGCCACTGGCCAATTTACCACCCAAAAGGCGGCCAGTGTCAATGAAAAACGCGTTTAAAAAAGGATTTGTAAATGCTTATTTTCATGAAGGCTTCCTCTTAGTGAAGACATCTTCGCGTTTACCATCAAGCATATTTCGGGCCAGCTAACGACTGGTACCTTGGTAGAAAATGCTGAAAGCACCCGCTGACGCTCACTGAAGCACGATGAGCAAATAATACATTTATCTTCGGTCATGGCAAAAACTGGGGCGTAGTATCCACCACCTCCACTTATCACAGTTGTCCTGGCTAACGGCTCCATACTGAAATACCCGATTGACGCTAACCTGAGCCTCATAGGCCGCAGAACCTCTGCGGGCCTGGGCCCCTGAGTTTTTGGTGACTTCCCTGAGTTTATATCGAGTCCCCTCAGCTGATCTAGGACCGCTTTAGTTAACTAGGCTCTCACACTGAACTTGAAACCTATATGTCGCCGCTGAAGCCTATTAAGCTTTTCGGGGCCCTTTTATTGATATAGGGCCCCATCAACAGGTCCCGGGCCCTCTGAGCTAAAAACTGGAGCTCTGAGCTCTGAGCCCCAAGCTGGATTAGTGTCCCTTAAGCTGGTCATTGTCCCCTGGGCTGGTATCGTTTTCGTTTAACTGATATAGATCCCTTCAGCTTGTTTGGGGCCCGCTGTGCGTATCTGGACACTAGTTCGGCGAGCCACCCAGCTAGTCTAGCCCTATTAAATTTATGGGCCTTCTGAGCTTCTGCAGGTTCCCCTCAGAGTGCCTGGGCCCCCATGAGTTGAAAACTGAACCCCTGGGTTAGTTTTGGGTCCCTGAGCCTATTTAGAAACCGTTTAGATAGGTAGGCACCCCACGCTGGTCTTGAGAATCCTGTGTTGGCACTGAGGTCAAATGAGCTCGTCGGGCGCCCTTATCTAGGTCCCCTTAACTGGCACGGGCCCCTCAGCTGATTTTAGAGACCCAAAATCCCTCCTCCCGGATTCCACCCACACCAGATTTCCTGACTCCCTGAGGGCCCCTGGGGGCCATTGCGGATTTTTCCAGGGATCAGCGCTGGGGTCCCTCCCCCGAGACAAAGCTTACAACATGTCTCTGTCTATATACTCTAGCATCTGCCAGAGTTGAGCTAGAATCATTTTTAGGCACACTTCGCTTCCTCTCGTTACGGCGAATCATCAAATAATGCATAATATGACTATACTAGGTCAAAACATAAAAATGACCTGACCTATGGGTAGGTCAAGGTCACCATCTAGCCTAGCATAGTCAGTATGCATATGAATCAAGTCACAATAGCAATAAAAATGGTATCAAAATACGGGTTTTATCAATATTTCCTGCAAAGCAATTGACCCAAGTCTTAAAACCTGCTTAGGAAGCCCCAGATGAACTCTCAGAGGTAATATGTCTAAACTTGCAACATAAACCGATAAAGAGGCCGAGGATACTATGATTTGGGGAATCCGAAGGTATTCCAAGCGGCGTCTGCAGACATAGAACAATTTTTCGGCAAATTTCCGTTTTACCCCACGCATTTTCAATGGAGAGGTCATGATTCCTACCTGTCCCTAGGTCATCGATGGGAAAAATCCCGGGATAAATCTATTAGTACTTTTTGGGCCCATTATATGGTACAAGCTTGAATTCGATAGGTTCACCCCTTTTCTTACTTACGCCACCTTAAACATTTTTGGGGTGAGGTCACTTGAACTGCGCTGGTGACCTGACCTGAGATGACACAACCTTGAATTTTGAGGGAAAGTAGCGGAATTGATCAATGATAAGGGGTGACAAGTACTGTGTCGCTTCGCGCCGACGTTTTTTCGTGCCACTGGGAGACCTCGAGGGGGTGTTCAAGCACCCCCCCCCAACGGGCCGGAACAGGGCGTGAATACTCTAGAACAGGACTGAGGCCAAAAGGGAAGGCTCTAAACAATGTCTGCAATTTTTGAGGTCAAGGTCCTTCAAGGTCATTGACCTATTACGGCACAACCCAACAAATTAGGCCTAATTTACGCTATAACTAGCGCTGTGCCCAAGCTTACCAATGACCTTTGATCAAGCATTGATCATTAAGGCCAGTGACCTTTAAAATTGACCTGTAACCTGGATCTAAACACTGAATAACCTTTACTTTGATGTAATTGCATGCGTCATAATAGGTGTCGTAACATTATGCAACGTCATTTAGGGGCTGTCCCGGAGTACCTGTGCTCATCAGGGACACTTATGCTCTCTGGAGGGGCCTTTGCTTCGATGAGGCACCTGTGCCACCCAGGGGCGCCTTCGCTCCCCAATGGACGCAACCTAGCTATCCAGGGGCATCTTTGCTGTTCCGGGGGTGCCTTTGATACCCAGTGGCCAAGGGGAGCTTTTTCTTATCCAAGTTCACCTTGGTATTTAGGGGCGTATTTTTATTCAAGGTAACCTATACCACCCAGTGGCGCCTACCCTATGCAAGGAGCGCTTAGGCTATCCAGGGGGCGGCAATTTGCTATACATAGGGCGCCCTTATGCTCTCCATGGGCACCTCATTCAGAGGGTGCCTCTGATATTCAGGGCCGCTTTTCCTATCAGCAGGGTACCTGTGCCATCTTGGGGCTATTCTTATCAAGGGACGCTGCTGTTATTCAGGAATACCTACACCACTGTCGAGGGTCGCCTTTGCTACCCAGAGGCGCCTTTACTTCTCAGGAAGTTTGGCGCCCGCGCTTTAAGGAATGCTTTGGCATCGATTGATTGCTCTATTATTGGGCTTAGGTGCGCGTGAACCTTGAGCTCATGTAGCGCCCATATTGTTGCTAAGGAACGCTTATGCTATCAAAGGGCGCCTTTACTATCCAGGGCCGCTGTTTTATTCAAGGCAGTCTGCTCTATCCACGGGCATCTGATATTTCGGGGCGGTGCCTAGGTTATTCAGGAGGCGGTTTTTTTTCTCCACAGGGGCGCACTATTGCTTTCCAGGGGCGCCGTTACTGCCCAGGGGTGTCTTTCTATCCAGGGGCGCATATGCTGTCTAGATGTATTTTTCAATCACAGACATGATTGAAATACATGCCCCTACGTTATCCTGGGTGTTTTTTTGTCTCCGGTGAGGCACTATTTTTCTCTTTCGGCACCAGTTTATTAAAGGGCACCTATGCTGTCCAGAGAACCTTTGTTATCTGGGGCTGCCTTCGCTGTTAAGGGGCGCCTTTGCTACCCAAAGGGAACATTTTACTTTAATGGAGTGCCTATTTCCATCTAAGCGGCGCATATGCTGTCTTGGAGCGCCTTTGCAAACATGGGGCGCACTTTTCTATCCAGGTGCGCCTTTGCACTTGAGGGGGCGCCTCTGCAATCCAGGAGGAGCCCAAAATAGATGGAGAATAAAAATTCTGAAATAAGGCGCTCGAACACTGAAATAAAGTGACTAGTTATCAGAAAGAAGCGCTCATCTGCTTAGCGGGGAGGACTGCTGGTTGGTGAGGGCAGCGTTCTCGGAAGTGGGGCGCACATACTGAAAAAGACACCCGGTTGCAGCGATGGAGCACTAAGCCTTCAGTTATAGGTTAACGAAATGTGGTTTAAGGCAGTCCATGCTCAAATTGAGCGCTCGAGCCCTGTAACAGAGCGCGCGACTGTCGGACAGGTGTGCCAAACCATAGACAATGGGGAAGCTGAAGATGGAAAGGGACACCTATGATATCCTGGGGGCGCCTGTACTCTCAGGTGAGGCGCTTGTTTTCTTTCTCAGGCGCCTAGTTTATCCATGACCGCCTATGCTGTCCAGATCATCTATTTCAAGAAGGGTTATTTTTGCTGTCCAGGGGCGCCTTTGCTATCCAAGGGCACATATGATATATGTAGGGCGCCTTATGCAGAGGGCGCCTAGGCTGTCCAAGGGGGCCGTCCTAACCAAAGGCCGCCTTTCACTTCCCTGAAGTGCCTATTTCTATGTAAGGGGTGCATATATTATCTAGGAGTGCCCTTGATATACGGAGACGCCTTTTTGTCCAGCGGCGCCTTTGCTCTTGAGGGACGCTGCTCCAATCCAGGGTAGCTGAAGATGGATAAGGGACATCTATGTTATACAGAGGGAGCCTGTACTTTTCAATGGGGCGCTCATTTTCCTTCTCAAGCACCTAGTTTATCTAGAGAGCGCCTAGGCTATCCAAAGGCGCCTTTACTATCGGAGGGGTGCCTTCCTAGGGGCACCTTTGCTGTCCAAAGCACTTGTGTCCAGGGTTGTCTTTGCTGTCCAGTGGCGCCTCCAAAAGTGCATATGATATCCGTGGGCGCTTTATCCAGTGGGTGCCTGGACTATCAAAGGGCACTTTTTCTATCCAAGGGTTGCATTTATTTTCCTGAAGTGCCTATTTCTATCTAAGGGTCTCCTATTCTGTCCAGGACACCTATGTTTCCCAGATTTGCCTTTGCTGCCCAGGGACGCCTTTGCTATCCAAGGGCACCTTTCTTAACCAAGGGGCGCATTTTGCTTTCCTGGAGCACCTATTTCTATCTAAGGGGCGCATATGTTATCTAGGAGCGCCTTTGATACCAGGAGGCGGCTTTTTGTCCAAGGGCGCCTTTGCTCTTGGGGGGCGCTGCTCCAATCCAGGGCAGCTGAAGGTGGATAAGGGGCATCTATGTTATACAGAGGGAGCCTGTATTTCCCAGTGGGGCGCTCGTTTTCCTTCTCGGGCTCCTAGTTTATCCAGGGGGCGCCTAGGCTGTCCAAAGGCGGCTTTTCTATCGAAGGGGTGCCTTCCTAGGGGCGCCCTTGCTACCCAGGGGCGCCTTTGCTGTCCACAGCACTTGTGTTATCCAGGGTTGTCTTTGCTGTCCAGGGGCGCCTTTGCTATCCAAGGGTGCATATGACATCCATAGGGCGCTTTTTCCATTGGGCGCCTAGGCTATCAAAGGGCGCCTTTTTCTGCTCAAGGTGGGCATTTTATTTTCCTAAAGCACCTACTTCTATCTAAGGGGCGCTTATGCTCTACGGGGTACATATGTTACCAAGATTTGCCTTTGCTGCCCAGGGGCGCCTTTCCTAGCCAAGGGCGCCTATGATATCCGTATGGCACTTTTCCAGTGGGCGCCTAGGCTATCAAAGGGCGCCTTTTTTCTGCCCAAGGTGAGCATTTTATTTTCCTAGGGCGCCTACTTCTATCTAAGGGGCGCTTATGCTGTCCGGGATACATATGCTACTAAGATTTGCCTTTGCTGCCCAGGGGCGCCTTTCCTAGCCAAGGGCGCATATGATATCCGTAGGGCGCTTTTTCCAGTTGGCGCCTAGGCTATCCAAAGGCGGGTTTCTATCGAAGGGGTGCCTTCCTAGGGGCGCCTTTGCTACCCAAGGGCGCCTTTGCCTCCCAGGGGCGCCTTTGCTATCCAGGGGCGCCTTTGCTACCCAGGGGCGCCTTTGCTGTCCACAGCACTTGTGTTATCCAGGGTTGTCTTTGCTGTCCAGGGGCGCCTTTGCTATCCAAGGGTGCATATGACATCCGTAGGGCGCTTTTTCCAGTGGGCGCTTAGGCTATCAAAGGGCGCCTTTTTCTGCTCAAGGTGAGCATTTTATTTTCCTAAAGCGCCTACTTTTATCTTAGGGGCGGTTATGCTGTACGGGATACATATGTTACCAAGATTTGCCTTCGCTGCCCAGGGGCGCCTTTCCTAGCCAAGGGCGCATATGATATCCGTAGGGTGCTTTTTCCAGTGGGCGCCTAGGCTATCAAAGGGCGCCTTTTTCTGCTCAAGGTGAGCATTTTATTTTCCTAAAGCGCCTACTTCTATCTAAGGGGCGCTTGTGCTGTACGGGGTACATATGTTACCAAGATTTGACTTTGCTGCCAAGGGGCGCCTTTCCTAGCCAAGGGCGCATATAATATCCGTAGGGCGCTTTTTCCAGTGGGCGCCTAGGCTATCAAAGGGCGCCTTTTTCTGCCCAAGGTGATCATTTTATTTTCCCAAGGCGCCTACTTCTATCTAAGGGGCGCTTATTTTGTCCGGGGTACATATGTTACCAAGATTTGCCTTTGCTGCCCAGGGGCGCCTTTCCTAGCCAAGGGCGCATATGATATCCGTAGGGCGCTTCATCCAGGGGGCGCCTAGGCTATCCAAAGGCGGCTTTTTTATCGAAGGGGTGCCTTCCTAGGGGGCGCCTTTGCTACCCAGGGGCGCCTTTGCTATCCACAGCACTTTTGTTATCCAGGGTTGTCTTTGCTGTCCAGGGGCGCCTTTGCTATCCAAGGGTGCATACGACATCCGTAAGGCGTTTTTTCCAGTGGGCGCCTAGGCTATCAAATGGCGCCTTTTTCTACCCAGGGTGAGCATTTCATATTCCTAAAGCACCTATTTCTATCTAAAGGGCGCTTATGCTGTCCAGAGCACCTGGGTTACCAAGATTTTCCTTTGCTGCCCAGGGGCGCCTTTCCTAGAACAGGGCGCATGTGATATCCGTAGGGCGCTTCATCCAGGGGGCGCCTAGGCTATCCAAAGGCGGGTTTCTATCGAAGGGGTGCCTTCCTAGGGGCGCCTTTGCTACCCAGGGGCGCCTTTGCCGTGCACAGCACTTGTGTTATCCAGGGTTATCTTTGCTGTCCAGGGGCGCCTTTGCTATCGAAGGGTGCATATGACATCCGTAGGGCGCTTTTTCCACTGGGCGCTTAGGCTGTTAAAGGGCGCCTTTTTCTGCCCAAGGTGAGCATTTCATTTTCCTAAAGCGCCTACTTCTATCTCAGGGGCGCTTATGCTGTCCGGGGTACATATGCTACCAAGATTTGCCTTTGCTGCCCAGGGGCGCCTTTCCTAGCCAAGGGCGCATATGATATCCGTAGGGCGCTTCATCCAGGGGGCGTCTAGGCTACCTGGGGGCGCTTCATCCAGGGGGCGCCTAGGCTACTCAGGAGTGTATTAGTTCCCCATGGCGCAATCTTGCTATCTAGTGGCGCCTTTTCTTTGCCGGGGGCGCTTTTGTTAGCTTTCTAAATTTCATCTGCAACATTTTACTGGGGCGCAAAAGACCAGTAAAGGCGTCTAATGTTTGGGCAGGGGCGCTTTGCCATGGTTTTAAGGAGTATGTGTTAATTCAAGTGGAATAAGTGGTATCTACCACCTTGGCGCACGAGATGGGTACAGGCGCGCCACTCATATCGGGCGCCTTCGGCGCCCGATATGAGCTAAGCTCTACTGGGGCGCTTGGGAGCTAAGGGGGGCCCGGGCCCCTGGGCCCCCCTTGGATCCGTCACTGACACACACACACACACACACACACACACACACACACACACACACACACACACACACACACACACACACACACACACACACACACACACACACACACACACACACACACACACACACACACACACACACACACACACACACACACACACACACACACACACACACACACACACACACACACACACACACACACACACACAGTTTTAGTTTATGCACAGACCATGCCACGTCTCATCTGCGCTTTTGCACCGATTTTCCGTGGCAAAAGTACAGCACTGTGGTGGTAAAAACACTGTCCCTTTGTGTTTTTTTTGCTCATTTTTCTTCAGAAGTGTCTCTGGAAGTGTACTGGGTGGGTTTTGGCTGTTGATCCTGGTCTGAGGTTTTTTTCCTTTTAGAATTTCAGTACTGACTACACTGCGCACTTTTTATGAGTTGTTTTCGTTTTTTAGTCACCACAAACAAGTTCGCACCATTGAAATGTATTAGGCAAGCTACACAACGCAAAAGGATAACACGAAAAATGTCATTAAAAACGAAAAAATGTCCTCATTAAACGATAAAATATAGTTGAAAAGCAAGAAAGCGAAAAACTATTTAGTTGGGTATTTGAGCCGTATTTTGTTTGTTCGCTTTATGGTTATTTTTAACAAGTGTGAGGAAGTTATTATAGTCATTACTGGAGCAGTTGGCGGCGGTGTGGGGTGGTTAATAAAATATGGAAGCTATTTGGATAATTATTGTGTCTGTTAGGAAGACCTCATTGTGACATTTGGCAATGCACTTGCGTGGAATCAGTGGCGGATCCAGGACTTCATTTGGAGGTGGAGGGGGGGGGCTAGGGGCCTCGACCACCACCCACCAACGCCTCAAATCAGTGTCCGCCTACACACTCTCTGTATATGCCAGTCTAGCTAATAAAACCAATCTTGGAATGATGGAATGATGTAATGCGTACAGACGGGCACATATAGCCTCTGCAGCTGAAGTGCCCTAAAACTCCAATTATCATCAGTCTCCGCCTACACATTAGCTATAGGCACTTAAACATTGGGGGGGGCTTGAGGCCTAGGCCCTCCGCCTCGTATCCACCACTACACGGAAGCTATCAACGAGTGATCAGTAGATATTGCATTCAGATGGTATATTTTGTATGCTGATGTTTGCAGTGTGAAAAATCGCAGGTACCGGAACTTTTGCATTGTGGTTGACGTAGGCGGATCCAGGGAGGGTTGATCCAGGGCCCCAGGTGGATGCTGGGAGTTTGTCCAATATCCTTCAGATTTTTGTCAAGTAATTTTCGAATTTGATGATTGGATGTTGGTTTAAGACTACGTTTGCTTCTTTTTCTTGTCGGGTTTCTTGCCGCTGTATGAAAAAGCGAAATTATCGCCATACTACATAGATTAATTCCCATGTCATCTTTATGAAAAACACATTAAAAGGTTTATGTGAGGTACCTAGAAAATCATGTTTTCCCCGCAAACGTGGAAATCCAAAAAGTACCGTCGTGTAAAAATTGCAAATTATCACTATCTACGCAGTTTTACGCAGACACGGTAAATTGAGGACAGGTATCGGTCCTAAAATGTCTAGAGTTCATCCGTGGGTGTATTATATTTTGGAAAGTAGTTCGGACAGAGCTGCCTTTTTCATCCACTGGTATTTGACCAGAAATTCCCCCTTTACCTGGTGACGTTTTACATAGGCAGATCCAGGACTTCTGATGCGCCATCCGGTCCGGGGTCGCCACTATTGAATGGCAAAACCTTTCAGATGGGCGCAAAATCCCATCGGTGGGCGCCGATTTTCGCATCCTGGGAGGAGGTGGGAAGTAACATTTCAGGGGGGCACCATCGACCTTTCAGGGGGCGCCAAGGGTCGATCGGGGGACACGTGCCCCACTTTTCCGCCCCCTGGATCCGTCTATGACGTTTTATTATCATTGTTATATTAGTCGGTGTTGTTTGAAACGGTGTCGCTAACAGCCAAAATAGTGTCCAGGCGCTCCAAATGATACAAAATCCGCAGGGGCGGGTCGGACAGGGAATTACCACCCAAAAAAAAAAACAGAGGGAACCATGCTCCCTCCTCTATTAAGCCGAACAATTATTATTATTACATGACTATTGACATTCCTTGCTTTGCCTCGTTGGTATTCCATTTTGTCCGCTTCTCCCAATTTGGGAAGCGGGTAACAAAGTGGCAGCTCTACCTTTGGTCATGTAGTGAAACATCTGAATGCTCACGAAGAGTTCTAAGCACTCACTTGATCGAGTAAAAACAACCATATCACTCGCAGTACTCTACCCGAGGGGTTAAAAGCCGAAGCCGAGACTGGTATTCGAACCCACTATCGCCTAATTTCTAGACCATCGCTCTAACCGCTGCGCTACGCGGCCGCCGGCGTGCGGGGTGTATGCCGGAAAATTTGCGGCTTACATTTGCACGGTTCTCGGAAATCGATTTTTAGGCATTTCTGTACATCTGACGTAAAAATGCCAAATGGAAAGTGGAAAGGTCTAGGAATAGGTCTTCCAATGACGTTATTATATTTTTTCCAACGGCCATAGGCTATGGCTAGCACGCGGTTGAAAATGGGCAATTTAACACGTGAGCCCTATGAAACAGTCGCATTTGTACGCCGTAACAGTATATTGCTGCCAACTAACTTTGGAGGGGGCTGGTTGGGATGGGCTCTGAATGCCAGGGCCGGATCCAGGATTTCCTAAAGTGGGAAGGCACGATGTTAGCCTCGGTGGACTCTCCTCGGTGGCCCCTGTAAGAGTAGGGGGCATGCGACATGCGAGTAGGGACATGCGATTTTGGTGCTCGACAGACCTAGTATAAGCTACCTCTCTCCAAGTACATGATTGCTCTCAGGGGGGCCTTTAGGGGCCAAAAGATAGTTTGGCCCTCCTTCCAGCACTTTGGGGGAGGGGGCATGGCCGGAATGATCCCCTGCTTCCGCCAACGTGTTGAATCAGGGCATTTTTTAAGGAAAAATCAGTGGGGGGGGCATTTCTTGTGCTGGCAATTATAGTGTCTTTAGGGGATCAAGACCCCATTTGGAGGCGGGGGGGCTGGAATACAACTTAGAGGCGTCAGTGTTAAAAAATTCCCAATTTTTGTGTTCTTCCATCTTCTAAAGATTATAGATGCTGCCCAGGGATGCCAGTTTTTTCGGCGGAGAAAGGCCAAACGGAGTTATAAAAACGTCCAAAAAGGGGTCATTTTTTACAAAATGGCCAAATAAATACCACAAACCCAGATTTGAGGCTAAAACGACCAGAAAAGCTACCTGTATCACCGTTTAACACGCGCATTGACGGGAGTCTGAGCCACCTTCGCATTGACGGGGGGCGGGTACCCGCCCCCCTAAGATCTCGAGAACCACGGTAGGTAGCGAAAAACGGTAAACGGCGTTGGGCTGCCCATCCACTTCTCCATCGAAAATATTTGAACCATTTTTTTGTCAGGTCACATTTAAGGTCACGAGAGGTCAAAACATGCCCGTCATAGGGATAACATGTAAAATTCAGTTTTTTCGGGCATTACATCTGAACAAGTAAAGATAGAGCAAAACGACTTGAACTATATGAATCCTCTTGGCAAGCCGAATCGAATGATATATAATTTGACCTTGCTAGGTCAAATCAAGGATTTGACCTGACCTGAGGTCAGGTCAGGGTCAAATTATATAAAATGCATATCATTAGAACTGCAAAGCCCAGGCGAGTCTAATGCAGCTAAAATAAATGCTCTATCACCATCCGTTACTGAGTTATTCCGTAAAAACCATTTTTCCCATGTATTTCCAATGGAGAGGTCATGCCTCGTACCTGACCTTAGGTCATCGATATCAAAAATACCGGAACATATGTTAGAGAACTCGGTGGGGCCATTATGGGATATGAGTTTCAATCGGATAAGTTCACCCTGCTCCGACTTATGCTATCTTAAACTTTTTTTGAGGTCGGGTCACTTGACCTGTACTGGTGACCTGACCTGAGATGACCTAACCTTAAAATTTTCACAGAAGTTGTGAAAATGATGAGGGAAAAGGTATACCAAGTACAGCGGCGCTACGCGCCGCCGTTTTTCTACTATCTCCGAAAAACCCGAGGGGGCGGGTACCCGCCCCCGTCAATGCGCGTGTTAAAACTAATTGTTGAAGGTTTGATATTGACTTGACACAATATTCTTTTTTAGCACGCTACCCATTTAGTAGGAAGCCAGGAGTGCCCTTCCAATCCCGCGTGGCCATCAATGATTTTATCGACAGAACCGAAAATGTTTTAGCATCATCAATTATCTTGGTCACACCACTCCCCACTTACATTTAATATTTTTCATGTTTTTCCAACCGTGAATTTTTGCTCTCGAACAGTGGTGGATCTAGGATTTTGATAATTGGGAGAGGGTGGAGCCTCAGAGGATGCACTTTGCCGCCAACTTTTCACCCAAAGAGCACCTATAGTATCGCATGCCTCGCATCCGGTGTTTGGTGGCCGTCATTTTTGGATCGTATTTTTTACAAAGTTCTGTCCCTCCCTCTCACCACCACACTTGTTTTTTCTGCTGTTGTTTTTCTTTTTCGGTGTCGGAACATCTTTTCAAGAGCAGAGAAGGCCAAAAGAGTCATATTTATACAAGGGGCGAACCAAAAATATCCTAGATGAAAGAAAAAGGGCGAGAAAAAGGGCCAAAAAGGCCAGATTTAAAGAAAGTACCAACAGGAGAAATCGCGGGGCCAAACACAACAAAACAAAAAAATCAGATATTTGACCGCTAAACTATTTTCTTTTTTCTTAATGAGTGTGGCAATGTCAGTAAATTCCTAAAATATCGAACGCAAGTGGTTTATAGTCTAAATTGAGACAAGCTTTTACGTGCATACATACCTACTATAATGTGTGGACGTTGCTGTCAAAATCCTCTTGGGAATGTCGTGCAAAAACTAGTTAATAATTTTTGGGGCTTATCAATGCACCATCTGTCAGGGTCATATGGCGTCTCTAACTCTTTCCCTGTTGGAAATGTTTATCGGAAGCCAGTTTGATGATTCTGAGGAAGGGGTGTGGCCGAATATATGATTTATCTCAATTTTCAACATCAATGAATCGATGAGAAAGGCCAAGTAACAACTTATCAACTTTACAGAAAAAGAATGAGTGCAGTAATCTCACTATACACTGAAAAAAGTACGCCAGAAATTCTATTTTTTCTACGGTGCCAAAATCCACTCTTCTTTCCGTGAATATCTTACACCCGATATTTCTAGATTGAGAAGCGTAAAATTCCATGAAACAGGAATAATAAAACCCCTTCTCGTGGGTGATGAAAATATCAACTACCAAAAAGTACGCCATTTTTAGTATTATTTTTACGGTGCCAAAATCAACTCCTCTTTCCAGCATTATTTCACAACCCATTTTACACCGATGTAATGCAAAAATGCATGTGTTTTGAGGGAATATTATTATATCACTGGAGTAAAAAGATTGTCAGCTAAACCGGAACAGTGTAAACTGGAAGTGAGGGAGTAAGAATAGAGTAAGATGTGAAATTCCTGGCGCAGAAAAATATTTGCAAGGTGTAAAATGAACCCGCCTTCAATATTACATTGGTGCTGAAAAGAAACACCGATTAAAGAAACGACCCGGTTTATTCTCATCGAGCATTTGAGGTCAGTTTACTCTGATTAGGCTGATTAATGTACACTCTAAAAACATACACTGCAACGGAGTTTTATTTATTTGTTTTCATAATTACTTCTAATAATCGAAATAGGTACCTTTAATTTGCACTCTAATCTGGAACAATATTTGAATCAGCCTTCAATCACTACAATAATTTAGTTCCTCTTTGCACAAACATCACTAGGTTTATGTGTTTTTGTCTAAGAAAGACCTCCTCGTTTTACACTTCACGACTTTTCCTCTTTCATATCCGCTTACCACTGCATCATTTCCATTCATTACCGCGGATCGCCTCTTTGAGACACTGCACAACTTTCTTAACACGCGCACTGGAGGGGGTCTCGGAGGCCAGCCCCCACCTATTTTTCTGAGGTGGCCGGAGAACCGTACATGGCCAAAAACGATAACTTTACGTAGCTGATGGCCTCTGCGACTTGTTACTAAATCTGATTTAAGCAATGATCACCCACCATTGGTTAGCTTATACCCTGAGGGGCACCCAGTGAAAAATTAGAATATGTTTTTAAATTTTAAATTTAAAGAGGAGGTCACAAGGTTACGAGGTCAAAACCTGACCTGAAGGAAAAGTTTTTTTATTTTTTCTTATATGAACCGATGTGGGTATCTTCTATCCAGCGATATCCATACAAATCAATTAAGATCAGCCACTTTTAAGAGATGAAATTATTTCTGATTTAATGTTTGTGTTAGCTTTGAAACCTTCATGACGTCTGTCTGGTGACCTCTTTGACATTTTAACCTGAAAAAAGGCCCAATTGTTCTTTTGTATAGAGGGCCTTGAGTAAAAGTTTGGTGGAAATCTGAGGAGTGGGTCATGTTGGCCTTTTTCCTACCTGGACGATTTGTCCTGGAATGACCCATCTATATCCCGAGAGTGGCTAACAAAAGCATCGCTACGGGGGGGGTTGAAATCCCTTTACTGTTCGGAAACGGGCACATTCGATATCTGTGCTGGAATACTATTGGATATGCTTAAATCAAGTGAAAATATAGGTTATCACTACCTCACCACTGTGGATCCGGGCCTCTTGTAGAAAATCCTCGACGACGTCCTGGATGCCAGACAAAGATAGGTATATAAACGATTCATTCAGGCCCATTGAGGCAAATTCAATAGCTCTTTGCTATTTGCTGCACTTAGCTAGAACGATTTAGTCTTCGTTTCTTCTCCACGGCTAGACTAACCTCCACGCGTCAAGATCAACACGTTGTGGAATGCAGAACTGCAATGCGGTGATTCAAGCTCAGAACTGAAGCGAAAACAAAATGGCACGGTTCCACCCACGTGTCAACTGTAGTAAATAAATACCTTCTTAGATCATAGAAACACACTCAAACGAAGATAAGAATAATTAAAACATTCATTAAGCGTAGTTAAATCATCAAATATCTCGTTTTAATCTATTGGCAGAATTGTTTCACCATAGGAGAGTAAGACTATTCTTGAGGCAGTTTGCGAGTTCCATAGAAATACTCTGCAGAGTACATGTGCGGATAAATTTACCCCTTTGCATTTGCTGCACGAATGGAACTGCCCTGTGCTAAAATAGCACAGAGATTAAATTACCACACGCTTGTAATTTTACACTTTTATTCTGAAATTAAGCTAGTTGTCAGAATATATTTACTAAGAATTCTAAACAAATGCTCAAAAATGGGGTACTTTTAGGACTAGACAGATTGAAATTTTACGCTCCAGGTGCTGTTTTTTCAATGCAGTCTGACGCGCTTTGCCTACACCGTGTCCCGCCTAATCCACGAACGAGCGCCGACAACTCACCACTGGCCCCGTATGAAATGAGAGCATCGTCATCATCATCATAGTTTGAGTTTAGGAGCGCGTCGACATCATAGGTCATATGGCGCCCATGAGAGCATCATGCAATCCCACGGTTCTGGCTGAGACGTGGGCTTCTGGACGGAAATGAAACACAATGTTCGATTGGTTGTAGGCTATCTCTAGCGTTAGGATTAGTTGGGGCTGCTTTGCCGGGATTTCCCGTAACTACGCACTTTGTTTCGTTTTTGCACGATGGAGTAGATAGCTACTGGTGGAAATATGTTGACAATTTTGGACTGTCAATTTGGGACGCGCAATAGAACAAAATCATTATTATTAGGCGGTGTCTTCTTGTTTTCGTTAGGCGAGTTTGCGTTGGTCAATTTTGAGGCATCTCTTGTCTATAAGAATCCGTTTCACTGGGGGGGCAATTTCCGGGCACTGGGGGGGCATTCCGGCCGACTGGGGGCAAATGCCCCAGTTAACATGTTAAAAAATGGTCTGTGTTGAATGAGTGTAATTGTTTTGCAAATTGGCAAGCTTGCTAGATGCAGGGACGGATCCAGCATTTCCTCCAGGCGGGTGGGTGGATAAAAATATCGGGTCCCCTGCTCGGATGGCCCTCAATCTTCAATTTATTGAAACCAAGTGAAATATTTGACAAATAAATAATCTGAAAGGCGTCTATCAGTGGCGGATCTAGCTGGTGGGTTTGGGAGGGGAAAACCAAAGTCAAAAGTTGAAAAGCAAAAAAAACTTCACGCCGGAAACGATGCGCTGCAATATTCCTTGCCTGTAAAATTTTGGGTATTTGAGGCGAAAAAAACGTCACGGGAATAAAAATATGGCCTCGAGATACTTTTACCAGTCGAAGGCCCGATATTTACACTGAACGTAACTGGTTCTGTTTTGAAGTCGAGAGTTGATGCACCAAAATCTTGCTTATAAACTAAAAAAGGAGTCGAGGAAAAAAGGAGGTCGATCACTTTGGGGGGGCAAAAACATAGTTTTGCCCCGAACTTTTCCGTTGGGGGGGCAAATGCCTTTTTTGCCCCCCTTGATCCGCCACTGGCATCTATTTCTAATGCGCTTAGAAAGTTCAATTTTTTCAGGTTCCAACTCTCAACGCCCCCTGAAATGGTCACAGCACCCCCTGAAAAGTCAATGGCGCCCCCTGAAATGTCGCTTCCCAAACTCCCCCAACCCCTAGGATGGGAAAATCGGCACCATGGGGGGATTAATCCTCCACCTCCAGGTAGAATCCCATCCTCTTGATCCTCACTTTTCCTCATCCTTACCATCTCCTTCCATAGTTTATAATCACTTCATACTCATTGCGACGACACTTTAAAAGCCACCCCATTTGTGTGGAAGTGTGAGAAATACATGATGATGATCATGATGATGACTAATAGGATTCATAGGAAATAGGATTCAGCGCCCACTTTATAGGTTTTGTCGACCAAAAGTGGTGCCCCCCGGGATGGTGCCCACATTGCTAATTCTGGATCTGTCCATGCTCTGGGAGCCCCTGAGACGTCTACTTGGGACTCCCGGGACCAACTATTAATACTTCATGACCCGAGACAAACTCTTGGAGCCCTCTGGACCAGCATTCGAAAGGTGTTTGGATTCCCCTGGAGCGCCCATCAGACATATTTGAGGCCCTTTGCAGTGGTTAAACTCAGCCCAAGTGGAGGAGGGGCGGTCGCCCCATCGACCCTCCCCTTTGCATCCGCCTCTGCTGGATGTTCCTTCTTGAAACGGCTAGCTCACCCATTATGCGCCCAAAACAAAATGCAAGCCCCTATTGACTTTGAGATCTCTTGCTGCCAAAGCTGGATATGGCTTCTCGATCCAGGGGGTCCTGCATGGGTTAACGCTGGCACGTAAATACAAGTCCTAAGCAAAGCCTATGGGAGACCCTTATTCCAGGGGGTCGTGACCCCCGACCCGCCCACCCCCCCATTTCAGCCAATGGTCCGCGTACGCATCTACTAGCATTCCCCACTGCCTGCTGGCGCCACCAGGGTAGTAGAGGACATAGAATAGAGGGCGCCACGCTTTTCGTAAAGGGATAGTTTCGGCACTAGATGGCAGTACCCGCGTAGCAACGCCTAGCAACGGCCCGTCGCCGGCGCGTAGGCAGAGACCACGATACCTTTACTTAAGGCAGAGACGCCATCATTTAAAGTAATTGGTAGGTGGGGGGGGCGGTGGTCGTTGAGATAAAAAGTAATCTTAAACATAGGGGAAAGTGGGGGTCACGACACCGTAACGATGGTGTGAGTTTTCGATGACTTAATGAGCTTGTTTCGTTCCTATTTTGGCTGTAGAGATACTTCAGACATTTACCTACCTCTGTGCAAGCAGTTATGTGTCTGTAATTATTATATTAAAATTTGGGTGAAGCTTAGAAAAAGAAGCAAAATCATTTCCCCAACCTAATGGGGTAACATGGTCACCCCATGGGGAAAGATGGACAAGGTGAACAAAGTGATCGAACCAGGCCTTGAAGATTTCCATATGCATCCACCCACTAGACAACTGCCGTCCGCCGCGGGGAAGTGGGCATTTTCTTACTATTTCCGTCAAAGAGTCAAAGGGGCTATGCCTTTTCTGAATTTTTAATGACGGAGGATTAAAGTATCAAGGGCCGTCGTGGAACTGTGGATAGGTTGATCCAGGATCGCCGATCAGGGGTCGGGGCACCTTGCCGGAGGGCGCCATCCGGGTCAGGGGCGGGTGCACACCCAGGGGGAGGGCAGCGAGCCCCCAAACACTGGCTCCAAAGTGCCGCCCCCATACATGTGGGCGCCGAAGGTGCCCATCGAGGTGAAGGATTAGCCTTCACCTGACTTTTAGAGGTAGTGCTGCACGACTGCCGCCCCTGCACCCAACATGCCACCCCCTACACTGACTTTGCTGTCCCTGCACCCAACACACCGCCCCTAAAAAACACTAGGTCTGTAGAGCAAACAATTCACCGTTCTCAGCCCCATCCCCCAAGATGCGAAAATTGACTGCCCTTTGGGTGAACAAGTGCGCCCCGAGGCAAAATGCTGCCTCCTCCACCAGCCTGGTGTCCCCTCTCGTCAGCCGCCCCCAAATAAAAATCCTGGCTACGTGCCTGTCGGAGGTGCCACTTTGGAACGCAAAACATATCAGGTGGGCGCCAGATCCTCTCGCAGGGCTAAGAGCGCCCTTCCCCGCTCCTGAGGGAGGGTTGGAAGCGGTACTTTAGGGGGCCCATCAATATCTCAGAGGGGCACCGTGACCATTTCAGGGGGCGCTGAGGGTCGAGTGGTACATCTCCCCCTGGATGACCCTCAAATTTAATTATATGTTCTCCAGCATGTCTGGCCCTGTGTCCCCCAAACCATCAGCCTTTATTTATTTAAGCTATATTATATAAAATCAAATATACTCTTGTGCAGGGTAACATGAACAGCCAGACCATCTTGCCCCACGCATGGTGTCCGTCTTACCCCACTTTGCTCTTCCTAAACAAACTTGGATATGAATCGGACGCCATTGCGAAGACACAGTCAGCGACTGCGTTGAACAAAATGCAACATCTTGAAGAGCCATATTACGTAATACCAATAAAATATATATAGAAACATCCATGCAATGACCTTACGAATTCAATTGTGAAAAAAACATGAATTGCAGTTTTTACTTTATTAAAATTGTGTAAAACCTGGAGAGCTTACCGGACCCAACGTTACTCTGCGACCGACGCGGGCTAAAAGGAAGCGTATTACACGCTTTTCCCGGTCGTGGAACTGTCAGTTCGTCCCAAACAGGGGGTGTCCGTCTTACCCACGGTGTCCATGACCCCCACTTTCCCCTACAAAGGAAGACATCAATATACTAATTGTTGAATTCTAAAAAGTGTGGGGGCGACAACCAAACTCTTTGACGACGGGCGGCCTGCGTTTACCTGCAGGAAGGAAAGCTGAAAAAGTGCGTGTGGATATTACCTACCTTACGGTCTTGTAACAAAATAATCACCAAAAGAACAGTACGAAATACCCTCCTAGGTAAGTCTACCACAAGAAAACATCGAACATACCTAAGGTATATATGTTTTTTGGCGCGTTGAAACTTCATTTAAATTTGGGAGGCAATGCAAACTTGCTGCCTTACGTAAATCTGAGAATGTTTCACCCATGGGGTGGGGGGCAATCCCCATGCCGTGCTTAAGCCGTTAGGTTTTGCTGCATTGGTAGGGAATTGAGCATTGACAAATAGCGAATATCAATACTGTCATCTCCGTAACTTACCAAAAATGGTCGCTGAGTCCCCATTCGAGATGGATCCATGGTCAGAAAACACTTCTTCTCATTCTTTCATCATTCTTCATTCTTCATTCCGAAGTCAAATCAACACACAAATCAACAAGATGGCGACCGAGGAATGTTACAGTGCTATGACCCACTGTTAAATTCAGATTTTACAGTTGTAAAATTTTAGAATCAATCTTACAGTCGTCTCTGCTTTATGAAATTAATCGACCAATCAGCGCATCACAAGAAAATTCTACAGTTCAGCCGTCCAATCGTGGACGACTGTTAACTGTAAAATCTCGGCTGTAAATTCACGCCTGTAAATGGTAGGATCCACCAGTTTTATGAAATAAGATTCGTACATTTTACAGCTGAACTGTAAAAATTGCATCGTTTTGACGTTTATGAAATCCGTCTCTGGTAGTTGAAGTTCAAAGGCTTGCACCGATTAAACACTTGAGATCTAAACCGAGAATCTAGGGCGGCGGTGCCGGTGGCTTCAGTGGCTTGGAGGTATTGTAAAGAGAGCCAATCACTAATGCTTCCTACGATTGACTGTGACTTCGTACTGTGTTGCACGTGAAGCTTCACGTGAACATCATTTGGATCGACAACCAGACAATAAAATCAGCATTTCCTTCGTTGTTCCCGGGGGCTGGTGAACAACAGTTTTTCACCTCGCTTGCTGGCTCAGGGGGTGGGGGGGGCAACAGAGGGAGTTATATTAATTCATGCTCTCATCTTCACTCTCACCTCATCATCATCCTAAATATACAAAACACGTCGTTGTAGTACGGGCAGTAAAAAATGTCTTTGGCTCAGCACCCACTGTGAAGCTGCGCACTGGGTGTTTCCACCAAAGACAAACATTATAAAAAAGTAAGCAATAACAGATGATGGCCCAGGCACTTGGCGTAAATGATGAAAAATTTCTTACGAATAGTCAATTTGCATGAAAAGGACACTGAACAAGACGTTTTTCTTCCAATACGGGCTTGACTCTTTCGACGTTTGAAATAATTTGACCTTGAAGGGGAGTAAGCAGTTGAACTTTTTAAGATGAGGTTACTTGACCTGTACTGGTGACATGACCTGAGGTGACAAAACCTTAAAATTTCGTCAAAAGTTTTCAAAAATGATTAGAGCAAAGGTGGGCAAGTATGGTAGCGATACGTGCCGCCATTTTTATTCTATCTCATAAAACCAAAGGGGGCGGGTACCCGCCACCCTGGGGCTGCCCATTTTCCTTGCAACCCCAGGTGTGCAAAATGGTCCACCAGATTCCCATTATTTAGCCTAAATGCTGTTCAGAACGGGTCTTGTTTTTTCGAGACTCAAAAGCTGACCATGGGCAGCGGGGGCAAACATATCCCCTATATCGCACTAATACCCCAAACTAGACCATGCAACCTATAAATTATCAAATATATCTAGTAGAAAAACTATAGTTTATATACACACGCCTCATTTATTGCACTTCATTGAGTACGAATGCGACATGAAGCTTCACGTGCAACACAGTACCAAGTCACAGTCAACCGCAGGAAGCATTAGTGATTGGCTCTCTTCACAATACCTCCAAGCCACCGAAGCAACCGGCACCGCCGCCCTAGATTCTCGGTTTAGATCTCAAGTGTTTAATACGGTGCAAGCCTTTGAACTTCAACTGCCAGTAGTTTACATTGGTCAATGTCTTCTTGGTGAAGTTGGCATATACGTTCCAGAACATCTCCATACTCTGCAGCAGTTTGTTTTCCTTCTGAGTCTGTCTTCCCTGGTAAGAACCTTGCTGCACTTTGTATTGGTGCGGCAGCAACTCTCGGCCATGGCCGTTGGTCACTTTGATATTCCGTGCGAATTCCTCTGTTTCTTTGCAGTCATAGTCCTCGCCACACAGTTTGGAATCACTTGTGCCAGCCACTTGTGGTCGACTCCCAGGATGACGAAAAGTGAGAAGGATTTCGGATCGCACAGGTCGGCCAGTTCGGTCTTGGAGGTGAGCTTTTTGAAGCTGGGCTTCTTGAGGGAGTAGTGCTCAGGGCAAGTGTTGGGTAGGCACGGCTGGTACACCACTGAGCCAACCAGCATCCTCGCCGACCACCCTTCTGCAGTGCTCCCTCGAGAAGCCCAGCTCCATGGACCTCACCCCCAAGACCGAACTGACTGACCTGTGCGGCTGCAACTCATTCGTGCTCTTCACCATCTTCAAAGTCGATCACAAGTGGATGGTGAGGGATTCCGAACTGTGGGGCGAGGACCAGCAGTACAAGGAAACGGAGGATTTAGTGCGGAATTTCAGAGTGGTCGAGAGGTGCTACGGCACCATCACAAAGTACAGCAAGGTTCTTACCAGAGAAGACCAGCTCAGAAAAAAACTGCAGCAGGTTATCCCTCGCCCCACCGGGGGGCCATCGATGGCCCCCCTAAGGTTTTTCCGGGATAGCAGAATAAACGACGAGGCGCAGCACCGCGGTTGAGGGCTCTACCTCTCACTGCATCATTTTCCCATCATCCCTGAAATTTTGTACCCCGGGTCACCCAAGGTCAGGTCACCAGACGAGGTCAACCAAGGTCACCTCACTTCACTTTAGAGCTCTGTAAGAGCTACATTTCAAAGTCGATCGATTTGAAACTTCCTACACTTCATGACCCCTCCAGGGTCTACAAGGTGTATATCCGGGATTTTTCGATTTCGTGTCCTGAGGTCAGGTCACGAGGCGACCTCTCCCATTGGAAAAGCATGGGGAAAAGCTATTTCATGATATAAAAGCCACAAAAATGATTGCAAATACTCAGACTGCTCAGAACAACGTTTTTGGACACCCTTTCACGGATCCCAGGGGTCATATTTGCCCTTTGACTTTTCCAAGGTCATCCAAGGTCACCGGAGGTCAAAAACAGTATTTTGACAATAACTTTTGACCTAATTGAGCTAGAGCGGTGAAACAAACACCATCGTGTTTGTCTTGTCACTGGCTTTCATTTGATATACGGCAAAGTCACTTTTTGACCTTTCGTGACCTCAGGTCATATTAGGTCACGAGGTGACCTCTGGCGGTCAAACCACTGGCGGGAGGTCTTTACGTTCCACATAACGGAAAAAGTACAGGCAATTTGCTATCAAATGTACTTTACCAGGCCTCAATAGCTCTAATGACATAAGAGTTATGCCCAGTTTGCTTAATCATTGCATATTTGAGTGAAAATAGCCGATCTTGACCTAATTTGACCTCTGGAGGTCAAACCATTGACCTGAGCACTAAAACATGCGAAGTAATTTCTTACTGAATTCACGCGAGCTTTCTATTGCACTTTGCAGATTTGCGCTAACGCCCATATTTTCGAAGTTAGAGGGGGGCCATCGATGGCCCCCGGTGGGGCGAAGGTGGCGCCGGACCCCCGGTGGGGCGCGGGTTATGAAGATTTCCAGAAGGTGCATCCCAACTTCACCAAGAAGACATTGAACAGCAAAAACTACTGGTAGGTGAAGTTCAAAGGTTTGCACCGTATTTTAGACACTTGAGATCTACATAAACTAGGCCGGCGGTGCCGGTGTCTTCGACGGCTTGGATGTATTGTGAAGGGAGAATTATCAATGCTTCTTGCGATTGACTGTGACTTGGTACTGTGTTAAGCGTACCAAGTACTGCGTGAAGCTTCATACTACTCTATGAATCGCAATAAAATCGAGTTTTTTTGCTAGACATATTTGATGGTTTATAGGTTTCATGGTCTAGTTTTGAATATTGCATGGTGATGCAGCGGGCTCGAATAGGAGGATGAAACCCTTAAAAGTAACTGTTTAAAAGTAATATCAAATGGATAGGATATGTTTAAGAATTCATTGGAACATTAAAAACCTTGCTTACTTTCTTCATTTAGGTACCGTACCATGTCCATTTCACGACTGCTGAATCATGCAACTTTTTCCATATCACTACATAACGGAATCCTACTAAAAATAATGACATGAATCCAAACGAGAATTGCAAATGATAACATCTAGCCATCGATAGCAAAATTATACCATTGTTAACATGCAGGTTTCTGTGACCTTCCGGTCACAGAAATACGGTTCTAACTGGCCCCAACAATATGGGCCATTTTAATAACGATATATTTTGAAAATTAAATTCTGACAAATTACGTTTTCTTAAACAGGAAAAATGTACTATCAGGATCAGCTTGAAATTTACAGCGAATAATTGAACAATTGTCCTCTACATAGTCTTTAAACTGTGGAATTATTAGGGTGGCATCCGGCGACCGAAAACAAGTTATGACGGTTTTAGTGCTACTCCTTAATAGAAGAGGACTAAAATCGTCATTTATTTTTGGTCATTTTTTGTTGTTTTCTGTCGTTTTTTCCGCCAACTTGTGTATTTCATCATTTAAAAACTAGAGAAGATAAAACCTGACGATTTTACACATATGTGTACGTAATAGCACGGAGCATGGCATTAGCTGTGGGTTTTACTATGCTCCAAATCAAACACGTTTCCGTATAAATCGCATATTTAATTCAGCTTTTTCCTTTTGGTCAGGTTTCCCGGCTTTGTAGTCAACAATGAGCCAATTTTACAGAGCATCAGAGCCGGGAAATACCCTCAATAGTAGTTTTGACAGCAAATATGACTACATTAATATCTGTCCTATATGAAACTGCAGTTCACATTATCCCACGTTCTAAATCAAGCACAAATCTCCGGATGGGTGCTACACACGCGGTATGATGGAACTCACGATGTCAATGGAAGAAAGCGGCGAGGAAAAAGGCCCTTCGTATTTTAGAAAAATGGAATTGGACGATTTCCTCGCACAAAAATATTCCAATAGCTGCGTATTTGTATTAAAAATTTTCTAAAAGGGATAGGTAAAACCATGGCGAGGATATGTCGGCTCAAAACCCCAAAAATAGACATCTGGCCGACCGTTCGTTCATTCGTATCCCGTCGAGCTCATAGTGTTTCCTTCCCACTCTTGATGACCTTTAATGGAATAACATCCGACCCACTTGCGATTACAAATACGCTAAAGATTTACTTAACACTTTGCTTCTGTATCGTCAACCGAAATGTAATCAAGTATTCACCAGAACCTGGTGGTAGCATCCCATCTCTTCTACTTTTCATCATCAGAAACTCAATATTACAATGTTCCTTTCACCCTAAAAAGAGCTCGAAGTCTCATTAACCAGGAGCAATAACTTATCCCCCGGCCTGGGTGGAATAGATTACTCTTTTCCCTCACATCCTTCAATTCAAAACAGTGTACAATTGTTATGCTCAATAAACAACTTAAGGGAAGGCGATGCCTTCCTTCTGGGTTGGTTACAAAGCATAATTATACCGAATATAAAACAAAGTAAAGATGAACTATAGGTGACCTGCTATCACCCGATTTCGCTTACGAATTGCCCCTGCAAAATGATGGAAAGAATGATAAACGCCAGACTAACACTTCTTTTGGAATCTAACAAACTATTTATTGTCACCTTTCAAAGTGAATTCCGTAATAGCTTAAACACTAACTGCGACATTGTCAGACTCGTATATTCTGTCCAAAAAGGCTACATTCACGGACATCCTGCCGTTGCCACCTTCCTAAACTTATCATCTGCGATTAACAAACAGTGGCGGATCTAGCCTGTCGGTTTGGGAACAGCAAACCAAAGTCGAAAAGCAAAAATCTGTATGCGCCATACTTAAACTTAGTTATAACACGCGCACTGGAGGGGGGCCTCGGAGGCCCCCCCACCTGTTTTTCCGAGGTGGCCGGAGAACCGCTTGTAGCCGAAAAAACGAAACGTGGCCACATTTAACAGAATTTAATAGCGCGTCGATTGGTGAAGACTTTTTGAAAATCGACCGAAAATTTTTTGACTTATAGGCTTTCAAAGTCAGACCTGCATTTTGAGATCGCCGTAAACGCGCGGTCGGACCAGTTAGCTTGCATTGAAGACCGAGTGGTGACGTCATAACGTCATATAAGCGGGACTATATGTCAAGGTCACTTCACATGAAAGTCAAGGTCAAGGTCAAAGGTCACAGGTCAAGGTCATATCTGCACTTTCAAGGTCACTGACCACTGTGCGTCCGGCCAAATGACGTTACCCCGTCTGACATATATTATGCTATGACGTCATCGGTAGGGTACCCCAATACAAAGTTCAAGGTCAAATGTCAAGGTCAAAGGTCATTGGGAAAGGTCAATCCTCATTTCCCGCCAAACAATGGCTACAGTGTTAGTCAAAGTGTAAATAACAAGTAGTATACCATATGGTGACCTTAAAGGTCAATGACCTTGAATGACCTTGATCCAAAAGTTGTGGGGAAGCCTCTTTGAGACCTCTTCTTTATGAACCTTGTCCGCCTTTACCTTATTCCCGCCATTTTCCTGCATAATCACAGCATTTACCAATCGATCCCAGCATGGCCAGTATTTGACCTTACGACCTCGTTTGACCTTGAAGATATTGACCTAGGTCAATGAAAATTGGTAATCATGTAGACCACCACAGCCCCCACCCACCTACCAAGTGGCGTTTTCTAACCCTCTTAGTTTCCGAGATCTTAGGGGGGCCTACCAGGCCCCCTCCAGTGCGCGTTAGTGCCAGACCCCCCTCCAGTGCGGGTGATAACCTTCAGAATCTTCAGATCCTTGAAGCACCTTTCCCTTACAACCTTAAAGTGGCTTATGTAAGTCAACTTAGAGTCAAAAGTCAGGCCCAGGAACCGTGCATGTGCGACTACCTGGATTCTTTCTCCATACATAGTTAATGTGGGATCATCACACGGACTGGGTCTGAGGCAAAAATGTATACATTTCGTTTTTGTCGTTGAGAATTGTTGACCATTTTTGGAGCTCCACCGCTGCAACTTTGTGAGTCCGAGCTGTAGCTGCCTTTCTGCAGCGGCTGTGGACGACGCCGTTACCCACATGCTGAAATCGTCTACGAATAGAGCTGTGTTGATATTACGTGGTAGGTTATGTGATATGTCGTTGATTGCGATAGCGAACATGGTCACAGAGATCACGCTACCTTGGGCCGTTCAGCTTCCCTGCGCTCGCTGCTCTGACTGCACGCTACCTATCCTGAATATAAGCCGACGGCTTCGCAAGAAATTTGAGAAAACCAGCCCATATGACCCCGTATGCCCAATCCGAACACCTTTTTCAGGATGCCATGCCTCCATACCGAATCAAAGGCCTGCTTTACGTCGTAGAAAATAGCTATGGTGTGTTGTTTTAAAGAGAAGCCTTTACGGATATCAGCATCGAGAGAAAGAAGATGGTCGACAGTACTTCTGCCTCGGCGAAAACCACATTGGACGTTCGAAAGCAGTTGATTGGTCTCCAAGAACCACATAAGCCTAGTATTAACCATTCTTTCAAGCAGCTTACACACACACAGGAGGTGAGAGATATCGGACAGAAGTCATCAGGAGACACTGCTGGCTTTCCTGGCTTGAGGATTGGTATTATGGTGGCCTCACACCACTGGTCTGGAAAGTCATCCTGCGTCCATATATAGCTAAATATGTCAAGCAGTGATACAAGAGAGCAGTCAGGGGCGTGCCGCAACATCTCGTAGATAATTGTGTCAGGTCCCGGAGATACGTTTTTTGTATTGTTTAGTGCAGCCCGCAGATCACGCATTGAAAAAGGAATGTTGTATGCAGCCGAACTGTCGTTACCAAAATTAATCGGTGTTCTCTCTTCTCGCTCCCGAAAGCGAACAAACTCGAGATCCTGGGACTCCCTGCTACATCTTGCCTCGAATGCTGCAGCCATACGGTCAGCCACTGCCTGTGGATTGCTAATTTTGACGCCGTTTTCCTCTAATACTGTGGCAGGTGTTGATCGATGCTTTCCTTGTATACTTTAAATACGAGACCAGACCTGTGTAGATGGAGTAAAACGGTTGATTGAATTGACATATGTCACCCACCATCTCCTTTTAGAGTTAACAACTATACGTCGCGCCAACGCTCTCGCGCGCCTAAACTTTATTATGTTAGGCGTCGTTGTGTGTCTTTTAAGTACTCTGTAAGCCCGTTTCCTTTCTAAAATCGCTTGTCGGAATTCGTGGTTCCACCAGGGGACAGGAGTTCGTTTGGGTTTGCCGGAAGTCATTGGGATAAAACGTTTGGCTGCTGAAAGAGTCATGTCATTAAAATGCTTTACTGCTGTCGTTGCCGAACCCTCAGCACTTACATCTAAGGGGCCACATGCGCCCCGGAAGCCCTCCCAGTCAGCCCTTCGGAGGTTCCACCGGGATGGCAGAACCAGCGGTGCAGCCGACCGGGCTGACCGGATGTTTATTGGAAAGTGGTCACTCCCATGGAGGTCTTCAAGGGTGCACCAGCTGAGCTGGGTAAAGAGTGAAGGTGAGCAGACAGAGAGGTCTTTAGCCGAGAGCGAGCCAGAGGGCAGGGTGAAGTGAGTGGGACGACCAGTGTTCAGCAGGCAGAGAGAGTTGAGATGGAGGAAACGTTCCAGTGTTCGGCCTCGGGGACACGAGCGGTCCGAGGACGCTCCCCATGATGGGTTGTGAGCATTAAAGTCGCCCAATAGAACAAAAGGGGTTGGCAGTTGGTCAACAAGAGCATTAACACTATGCAGATCAATGTTGCCACCAGGAGGGAGGTATATAGAACAAACTGTGATTTTCACAAATCCTAAATCTACCGGGGCGGCCACTGCCTGCAGAACCGTGTTCAAGCGAACGGGGAAGCACGTGGTGCAGTGGTGGACTACCGCCATAACACAACCGTAGGCAATGGTGCTACTGAAAACGTCCTTTCTGAACGTCTGGAACTGTCGCAGGTTAAAAAGGCTTCCAGGTGACAGTTTTGTCTCTTGAAGGCAAAGCACACTAGGGTTATACTGTGATATAATGTGTTGCAGATCAGAAAGATTGGCGCGGATACCACGGCAGTTCCACTGAACAATAGTCATTTAAATAAAGGGAAATGGGCTTAGTGAGTAAAAGAAGCGACTTAGCCTAACCCTTCCAAGGGAGACCAGAGCCCCCATATGGACTCTTTGATGGTCCCACACCGAGGCGGTTCCGAATGGGACCACGGCCTCTACCGCCTTCCGCCGAACTTCCACGGGCACGAGCGGTTTGCCGGGACACCTCAGGAGGGCTCCCAGCAGGGCGCTTCACCGGCGACCTTCCTCGCGCTGCGGCCTCAAAGTTCTTCCGAACTTCCACCACCGAGGTTGATAACACAGATGTGTTTGGGTTGGCCACTGTGTTTATGGACGATGAGGCAGGAACCTGTTGAGTACTTGAAAGACAGAGGGGACAGATGTGTGGTCTTAGGCGCGGGTTTATCTGGAGGTTCAACAGGTGACCGCTCATGGCACCGCTGTGCTGGGGGGTGCTTCCTCTTGGGCCCCACAACGGTCCAATCCCCCCACCCCCTCAGACGTCAGAGGAAGAGGGGCAGAGCCCCACGCACCCTCCGCGCCACCCACCGGCACGGGAGTACCCCATTCAGAGGAGGGGGAAGCTCCACATCCGGGCACCACACCACCGGTGGAGGTCGCAGGCGGCAGGGGTGCAGGCGGGGAGGGCTCCGACGGGGCCGGGGGCGCCGGCGCCGTCACGGAAGGGGGCCCCGGAGGAGGTGTCACCTTCGGTTGGGGAGCCGAGGTGACGGGCCGGTTCCTAAAGACCAGCCCCATCCTCCCTGCCATGCGGACAAAGTCCGCCACGGTCAGGGAGCGGATGGCCTCCTCCGGGGCCATCCTCAGAGTGTTCGATGCGCTTGTGGATGCAGCTTGAGCATAACTCTTACGGGGGTGGGAAGCTTCATATGCTTCCCGGACTTCACAAAAGCTTATCTGTTGTGTTGTTTGTATTTGAATTATTTCTTTTTCTCTGAGGAATTCCGGACATGAACGATCCGCCACCTCGTGGCAGCCCTTGCAGTTCGCACATTTGAGATAGTCGGCATCGCAGTCAGTGGTAGTGTGTTGTTTCGACGAACATTTACCACACACACGCCTACCTTTGTATGATCGAGAGGTATGACTGTACTTCTGACACGTGAAGCAACGCATAGGCGAGGGTACGTAAGGCCTAACTCCGACCCTCAAGTACCCAACATAGATGTGATTTGGTAGTTCTGTGGTGTCAAAAGTGAGTATGACCGTGTCAGTGTCTAACATGTCCTCTCCACTTCTCCTTCGAATTTTCCGCACCTCCACCACTCCGAGTTCCTCAAGGCCTTCAACGATCTCCTCCTCTGACAATCCCCTAAGTTCCTGACTGCTCACCACGCCCTTACGGAAGTTCTTGGTCCGATGAGCCTCTACTGATATTCCAATCTTGCACGTCTTTTTTTAATCCGCCCTCCTTTCTAGTAAATGACAGTTCGGAGACCGAAAGTGCTCGTTCAGCATCCGTTGTGTACGAAAACTCAACCTCCAATGCGCCATCACGTAGTTTCTGACATCTTTTGACTTTGCCCAGATGATCAAGTGCCTATTTCAGTTTGAACGGTGACAGGGATGTAATAGGCGTGTCCAGTCCCCGCACCACTAGGACACGAGGACAAGATGGTTGAGCGACTGTTTTCCGCGAACCAGGTGGCAGTGTTCGCGCGTTCCCTTCCCCTCTAGGGGGCTGGGAGGTATCGACCTCCTGTGGAGGGTAAGGAGTGGGATTTATGGTGTCTGTGGTATCCATGGGAGTATGATTAATTTCGGCCAGCCACGTGCGCCCCCCTTTCAACGAGGGTGCTACAGGGCGAAACGACGCACGGGCTGGCTATATGGGGGGAGACGCCGCTGTTACAGAGGGGGAGAGAGACTCACCAACCCCCTGCCCCGACGACGGTCCCCCCTTGCACCTAGCCTGGACGACCCGGGGCGGGGCACGGACACCCACCCTCCCCGGGTGAAGTCGGGACCTCACCAAAGGAGGGAGGGACAGCCGAGCCCCACCAAAGGCCGACAGACTTTTACAATGCTGCTACTCTTGTCGATGCCTTCAAGAGTTCCCCGCCTTTGCGGAAATCCAGACCAAAGTAGAGTGTTGCTAGAGGCACACGAACCAAAACAGCGCCCACCTCAGCTCAGCTACCAGGACTCCTTCATCCCGGGGTACGGGTCGGTGCGCAGCTCACCTTCAAAAGACAGGTGCCCCCAAATGGCCTCATCGGAGCAGGCGACTACCACCTGCTCGTCACAACTGATTCCCGGATGGTCCGAGAGAAGCGAGCCCCCGGTCTGCAGGGCCAGCAATTAGAGGAATCCAATCGTCGGTCCCACGAGCCGGAAGCCCACATACACCCAGCCATCCAGGTATCATAGGTACGTGCGGGGACGCCCATGACACTGGGGAAAGGTGGGTAACTGGGAAGTTATAGGTTGGAAAAGGAAGCGGGTCGGTCTGCGCTGTCTAGCCCAGCCGTGCACCGCACGCGACCGAGGTGTCCACACTCAAGACGAGCAAGAGTGCACACACTCCCACCAACCGCGGTGACACGCCGGGCCAGACATCGCAGACAGTGGATAGGATGGGATTTTAGGAGTGGACAGAAAGGATACGGGTGGAAAGGCATGGACAGACAAGGAAATAAGGAAAGAGGAAGGAAAAGGATCAAAGAGTTTGTGGAATTTGAAGTTAGGAGGGCTAAGAAAGGATGAGGATGGCAGTCTAGATTTGGCCCATCACCCAAAAGCGATGGGCGAAACCCATCCTGCCAACTGGGGTCGCAGGTGTCGTCACATCCTGTACCCAATTATCCATGTGCCGGACAAGTCAGCAGCAGCTGACGATTCCAGCAGATGGAAATCGGTCCCCTGCGGGGCCCTTATAGCCTTCAAGCGTGCCCGAACACTCGCTCGCCGCATTGTGTTAAATGCCAAGCGGAGGTGGTGGGTGGAATATGTGTGTACCGTGAATAGATTTACACCAACTACACAGGTTTGGACCAGAGTAAAACAACTTCAGGGTAGGTCGCAATCCACATCCACACCCGTATTAGATGACAACGCCATCAAAATAACTGACACAAAAGAAGTATCGAACCGTATGGCGGCAGCCTTCAGCATGCGATGTAGCTCTCATGGCCAGGATGATAGTTTCAGGCACTTACGCGGACGAGCAGAGCAAACAAATGTTAACTTCGGACATAACAATTCTGCCTCATACAATGGTCCATTTACAATGCGTGAACTGAAAGGAGCACTTCGTTCGGTTAGGCCAGTTTCACCTCGGCCTGACACTATTCGAAATGAAATGCTTTCCAATCTTCCTGACAGCTCATTAGCATCTCTACTTCACATCTTCAACCACATCTGGATAAAACATGACTTCCCCGAGCAATGGTGAGACGCGGTTGTTGTCCCCATACTGAAGCCTGGTAAGGAAGGTGACTCGTCTGGGGACTACCGCCCAATTTCACTGACCTCTTGCGTCTGCAAGCTGCTGGAAAAGATGGTTAACCTCCGCCTCATGTCTTTTTTGGAGGCCAATAATCTACTGTCGAACATTCAATGCGGATTCCGGAGGGGTCGAAGCACCATTGACCTCCTCGTAGCTTTACACTTGTCTATCCGGAAAGGCTTCAGCAGAAAGCAGCACACAATTGCCGTCTTTTTTGACATTGAGCGAGCATTCGATCTCACCTGGAGGCACGGTATCCTGCAGAAGGTCTTCGATCTAGGTGTGCGAGGTCACCTGGGATGGTTTCCGTCCAATTTTCTTAAGAACAGACGTTTTTTGATACCGCGTTGGCACATCAGAATCTGATGAAAACACGCAAGAAAATGGATCACCGCAAGGCAGCGTCCTCTCTGTTGCACTGTTCGCAATCGCTATCAACGACATAGCAGATGGTATCCCTCCGAATATAGACACAGCCCTCTTTGTCGATGATTTTACTATTTGGGTCACGACATCATCCACACCATCGGCCGTGAGGCATTTGCAGATTGCTCTGGATAAGTTGGAACGATGGAGCGGACAAAATGGTTTGAAGTTCTCAATGCAAAAAAACAAAATGTATACATTTTTGTCGTAAACGAAATGATTGCACTGACCCTGTCCTAACAATGTATAAATAAGCCATAGCTGTAGTAGAACAAACCCGCTTTCTCGGTGTAATCATTGATAGCAAATTAACATACGTACCACATTTCAAGGAATTAAGGGATAGATGTTTCAAAGCCCTAAATATCTTTAAAGTTCTGACCAAGCTCAAGTGTGGCGCGGACCAGAAAACCCTCCTTATGTTATATAGATCTTTGGTCCGATCTAAAATAGAATATGGTTCCATAGCATATGATGCCGCCACGGAAAGCTCTAAACGCATGCTGGACACAGTTCATTATCACGCCATCAGGATAATAATCGGTGCTTTTCGCACATCTCCCACCTCCAGTATGCTCGTGGAGGCAAGTGAGATGCCGTTGGACCTAAGGCGCAGAATGCATGGCATGCAGTATGCCCTAAAACTTTTTCAGTTCCCAAATCACCCAACCTTCCGAAGGCTGTTCTCACATGAACAACGGCGTCAAATTGAACAATCTCCTCAATATGCCCGGCACGCAGATTGCAGGATAGATAGTTGGCTTGATGACGCCCAAGTGAACTTGGAACAGGTGGAACTTTTTCAGGCCCCGTCCATCGAACCTTGCATGGTAGCTGAGCCAACGGTAGACACCAACCTGGTCTCAAAAACCAGATATTTGACTCCGGTTGCCTAACAACAGGTTTTTCTGGAGCACTGTCAAACTTCTTATCCAAACCACAGGCTCTTTTATACGGATGGATCCAAGGGTCAGGATGGTGTCGGATGTGCCTTTGTAAGTGATGATGTTGCAAGGTGTTTCACTCTACCGTCCGCTGCTTCGGTTTTCACTGCGGAGTTATACGCCATTCTACGCTGCCTGGACGCCATTCTTTTATCGAGACAGCTCCGATGTGTTATAATCACTGACTCTCTATCTTCGCTACAGGCCCTCGAGTGTTTCGGAACTAAGTCGTCATCATCATTTTATTTATATGAAATCAGACACAGCATTCACCGAACGGATGTCAAGAAAAAACAAGTTATACTAGCCTGGGTCCCCAGTCATTCAGGTATCGTTGGAAACGAGCGCGCCGATCTCGCTGCAAAGCAGGCCGCACAGGGCACCGTAACATCGGGCCTTCGGATCCCGTGCTCTGAGAGGTTCCCACATATTAGAAAACACGTGACTAAATTATGGCAGGACAGGTGGGATACGGACCTAAAGGGTCAGAGGCTTCGGGCCCTGAAACCGCTCATCGGTAAGCGCTTTTCAGGTTCTGCGAGTTCAAGAAGGGAGGAGGTGATCCTCTCTAGGCTCTGCATTGGCCACACCCACGCAACACATTCATTTTTACTTTGTAGGGATGTCCCGCCGGAGTGTGCTCGCTGTGGGAGCGCCTGTCTGTGCGCCATTTCTCGTGGATTGTCGAGATTTTGATGTTGAGAGACAGCGATACTTTCACAGGTCGCCTTCACTGGATTCGCTGCTTGGAAGAGCATCCAACCGTGGACTTCACGGCTATTTCAGCTTTTTTTAAAGTGTCTCATTTAATGTCATTTACTCACCATCCTAGGACGTAATCACCTGTCTTTTCACTCTTTGACTTGTTGAAGCACGAGCGGTGTATTTACATTTTACCCTTGACTCACCTTAAGCCCCTGAGATGTTGAAACTCTTATATATATATATATATATATATATATATATATATATATATATATATATATCTTGTCTAGCGTTATGGGCGCCACATGACCCTTGTTGTCGGCGCGCCCTAAAACACCAATGATGATGATGATGAGGCATGAATGAGACTGTTCTACCTTCTTGAAATGCCATTCAAAGACTACCTTTAAGCTTGTTTTCTGTGTGTCTGATGTCTGTCTCTGCTCCTCGCAGACCACGTTCTCCGCGGCGTCGACAGTCCGCTGCTGAGTGCTGCGGTTGCTTACGGTGCTGGCGTTTTCTGCGCATCGAGAGCGCATTCACCACCTGGCGTCACTGCCCCCGTGTGCCACCTAAGTGTGGGCCGATGACTCGGCTAATGAGGGCGTTCGAGATGAAGGCGCGGAGCGCTCATTGTCTTCCCAGACGACCAGTGCCAGGAACTGCGCGCCCCTACCGGCAATCTATGCTTGAGCTTCAGAGCAGAGATGACGGCTCTCCAGACCGCCCTAACTTCTTGAGCAAGCACCCAAGTTCCTAACGTCGATCCCGTCCGCCGGACGGGCGCACATCAGCATAAATAAGTACTCAAAATCCCAGTACCGTCGGCTAGTGGTCGCATGCGGAATCGGTTGCGGCCCTCTGCTCGGGAGGTGCGTTGTCATGGATGGTTACAGTTCAGTAACTCCTGCTGATGTGTCCTCGCGGGTAAATGCTAATTCTGCCGTTGTGCCACTACCACTGTTCCAAACTCCGTGTTTTTTTTAACCGTTATGGTATAATAGCCAAGTCAAACCTCGGCCTGCGGCCTCGGCAGGTGCCGCTTCGGCGCAGGAGAAGCCGGTGACAATGTACGTTAGCCAAACAGTTCGATTGACAGGCGAGTGTTTTCAGCAGTTTGAAACTTATAACAACGCAATGTTGGAGTTTTAGGTTTTGTGTTCTCATTATGGCTCCATTCAATCCCCTGTCTAGGCCCATGTTTTCTTAAATTAGCATGTCTCTGCATACTGCACCACGCTTGTCCTCTGTTCATGTCTTCACATAAATAAACACACGTTTAATGTTTGTTTTGTTAAGCACAGACTGGGCATGACCAGAAGAAATGACATAAAATATAAAATATGACGGGTTTTCCGACGGTATTTCACCTATACCTGCAGATTTTCACCCAATTCAGCCTAATTGTTACTGAGTTATGCCCCAGCTCAAAACCTCAGCCCCACAACCGTACTCATGTCCTGGATCCGCCTATGCTCGAGCTCCTTACCCGACCCTCTTACTGATGTCCTGGATCCGCCTATGCTCCAACTCCGTAGCCCCACCTCTGTATTACCCTGGATCCGCCTATGCTCAGCCCCCCACCCCCTACTGAAGTCCTGGATCCGCCTATGCTCGAGCTCCCGAGCCCCACCCCCGTACTGATGTCCTGAATCCGCTTATGCTCGAGCTCCTTGGCCCCACCCCCGTACTGATGTCCTGGATCCGCTTATGCTCGAGCTCCTTAGCCCCACCCCCGTACTGATGTCCTTGATCCGCCTATACTCGAGCCCCTTAGCCCCATCCCCGTACAGATGTCCTGGATCCGCCTATGCTCGATCTCCTTAGCCCCACCCCCGTACTGATGTCCTGGATCCGCCTTTACTCGAGCTCCGGAGCCCCACCCCCGCACTGATGTCCTGGATCCGCCTATGCTCGAGCTCCTTAGCCCAACCCCCGAACTTATGTCCTGGATCTGCCTATGCTCGAACTCCGTAGCCCCACCTCCGTACTGCCCTGGATCCGCCTATACTCGAACTCCTTAGCCCCTACCACCCCACTAATGTCCTGGATCCGCCTATGCTGGAACGCCCGAGCCCCACCACCGTACTGATGTCCTGGATCCGCCTATGCTCGAGCTCCTTAGCCCCACCCCCGTACTGATGTCCTGGATCCGCCTATGCTCGAACTTCTTAGCCCCACCTCCGTACTGATGTCCTGGATCCGTCTATGCCCGAACTCCTTAGCCCCTACCCCTACTGATATCCTGGATCCGCCTATACTCGAGCTCCTTACCCCACCCCCTTACTGATGTCCTGGATCCGCCTATGCTCGAACTCTTTAGCCCCTACCCCTGTGCTGATGTCCTGGATCCGCTTATTCTTGAGCTCCTTAGCCCCACCTCTGTACTGATGTCCTTTATCCGCCTATGCTCGAACCTCTTAGCCCCACCCCCGTACTGATGCCCTGGATCCGCCTCTGCTCGAGCTCCTTAGCCCCACACCCATACTGATGTCCTGGATCCGCCTATGCTCCAGCTCTTTAGCCCCACCCCCGTACAGATGTCCTGGATCCGCCTATGCTCGATCTCTTTAGCCTCACCCCCGTACTGATGTCCTGGATCCGCCCATGCTTGAGCTCCTTAGCCCCACCCCGAACTTATGTCCTATATCCGCCTATGCTGGAACTCTTTAGCCCCATCCCCGTACTAATATCCTGGATCCGCCTATGCTCGAACTCCTTAGCCTCTACCCCCGTACTAATGTCCTGGATCCGCCTATGCTCGAGCTCCCGAGCCCCACCCCCGTACTGATGAGCTGAATCCGCTTATGGTTGAGCTCCTTAACCCCACCCCCGTATTGATGTCCTGGATCCGCCTATGCTCGAACTCTTTAGCCCCTACCCCCGTGCTGCTGTCCTGGATCCGCTTATGCTCGAGCTCCCTAGCCCCACCCCTTTACTGATGTCCTTGATCCGCCTATACTCGAGCCCCTTAGCCCCACCCCCGTACTGATGTCTTGGATCCGCCTCTGGTCGAGCTCCTTAGCCCCACACACATACTGATGTCCTGGATCCGCCTATGCTCGAGTTACCTAGCTGCACCCCCGTACAGATATCCTGGATCCGCCTATGCTCGATCTCCTTAGCCCCACTCCTGTACTGATGTCCTTGATCCGCCTATGCTCGAGCTCCTTAGCCCCACCCCCGAACTAATGTCCTATATCCGCCTATGCTGGAGCTCTTTAGCCCCATTCCCGTACTAATATCCTGGATCCGCCTATGCTCGATCTCCTTAGCCTCTACCCCCGTACTGATGTCCTGGATCCGCTTATGCTCCATCTCCTTAGCCCCACCCCGTACTAATGTCCTGGATCCGCCTATGCTGGAACTCCCGAGTCCCACCCCCGTACTGATGTCCTGAATCCGCTAATGCTCGAGCTTCTTAGCCCCATCCCCGTACTAATTTGAATTTTACCGACTGTGCTTTTCGATCATAGTACAATTTACTCTTTTCATGTCCGAGGGATAAGTTATGCCGAACTTCGTGATATGCACGACTAAGATTTTCCAACATGGTGGGGACATAGTCCTCGCCTTGGTATCTATACTTGGGTGACAACAGTGTGTCCATGGGCAACACAGGGTCACGTCCATGCAAAACGTAGAAGGGGCTGTGTTTTGTTGTTTCGTTTTTGGCAGTACGATACGCCGAAAGAATTGAAGGAAGCTTTGTGTCCCAGTCGCGTTGGTTTTTACTTACTAACTTTGCTAACATATCATTTTGAACGCGATGGTACCTTTCACAACGTCCGTTGGACTGAGGGTGATACACAGAAGTTCTAATGTGCTTGATATTAAAGAATGCCGAGATTTGGTCAATCACTACGTTACAGAATTCTGTTCCGTTGTCCGAAACGATGACACGGGGGCACGCGTGTCGAGGGATGATGTGTTCAATGAGTATTTGAGCGACTGTTTCCGCACTTTTTGAATCAGTGGCGAATGACTCGGGCCAACCAGAAAAAAGATCAACTATGTTAATGATAAACCGATTTCCATTGTAACTCTGAGGGAACGGACCACAAGTATCGATCGCTATCATTTCGAATGGATATTTCGGGATCTGCATGTCCTGAAGGGGTGGTCGTTGCTTTCTGAGTTTCCGCATGTTACATGCTACACAAATTTTCAGATGATTCACTACGTCACGATACATACCAGACCAGTAATAACGAGATCGAAGCTTGTCATACGTTTTGTCAATTCCTAGATGACCTCCGAAATAACCAGAATGAGTTTCTTCAACTAACGGCTTCTGCAGAAATTTAGGGATGCACAGTTGAAGACCGGGATGAGGGGTACATTTCGAAGTATCTGTAATACGATACAGTATACTATCTAGCACTACATAGCGTTTGGCAACATCACTATGATTTGGATCTGTTGGGTCTTTCAGCATTTTGATTATCTTCTGAATCTCTTCGTCCTCGCTCTGGAGGGTTTCTAAATCAGGATGCTTTGCAAGAAATTCCTGGAATTTCTCCTTTGGGTCTGAACTTTCATCAGAAGGGCACGGTTCTACCGTTGAATCCAACTCAACACGGGGTGCATGGTCGGAATCTATGATATTGACATCCATGGGTTCATCTCTCTGAGGTTCCAATCTAGAGAGGCTATCAGCCACGGTATTCTGTCTACCGGTGACATATTGGATGTCGCAACCGTATTCATCGAGAATAATAGCCCAGCGTTGAATGCGGGGGTTTCTCATTTCAGCAGTGAACAAATGTTTCAACGGTTTGTGATCTGTCATAATAGTAAATTTCGATCCTAGAAGATAGGGGCGGAGCTTTTGTACGGCATATACGATGGCGTATCCTTCCTTTTCTATGACAGGCCAATTGAGCTGAGATTTGTTGAGCTGATGTGATAAATATTGTATCACACGTTCGCCTTGGTCAGTTTCCTGAACGAGGGCAGCTCCAATTGAATGGTTTGACGCATCAGTGTACAATTTGTACGGCTTTCCGGTATCTGGATAGGCCAAAATGGGGGCATCTGTCAGAACTACTCTCAAAGTGTCAAATGATTCTTGACATTGGTCGGTCCAGTGGAAGCGTGCGTTTTTCTTTGTCAATTCCGTCAGAGGCTTCGCAATTTTTGCAAAGTTTGGGATGAACCTACGATAATAGGAGCACATACCAATGAATGATCGTACACCTTTCACTGTTGTGGGTGGTTTGAGATCTCGAATGACTTCTACCTTAGACTTGTCTGGCTGAATGCCACTTGCTGAAACTACATGACCAAGATATTTCACTTCCTGTTTGAGGAAATCACATTTCGACATTTTCAGCTTGAGGCCTGCCTTACGCAGCCTGTTGAACACGTCCTCGATGTGTTCTAGATGCTCTTCAAACGTTTTTGAGAATATGATGACATCATCGATATACGCGATGGCAAATTTGTGTTGTATGCCTTGCAAAACTTTGTTCATGAGTTCCGAAAATAGCGCAGGAGCATTTGTCAATCCAAAAGGTAGAACATTCCAAGAATATAGTCCCAAAAAACATGTAAAAGCAGTTTTGTCAATTGAGTCCTGATCTGCCATGGCAATTTGCCAATAACCACTTTTCAGGTCTAAAGAGGTGAAGTACTGTGATCCTTCAAGCGATGCTAAGATATCATCAATACGCGGAAGAGGGTAGCTATTTTTGACGGTGATCTGGTTAAGTTTTCGGTAGTCTACGCAGTAGCGCTTTCCACCATCCTTTTTGTCTACAATGACTATGGGACTTGCCCAGGGGCTCTGGCTTGGTTGAATGACTCCTGCTTTTAGCAGTTCATTAATATGATCTTCCACCATTTGCCTTTGGCTAAACGGCAGACGATAAGGTCGCTGTTTGATCGGAGCATTGTCTCTTGTGTCGATTTTCATGGTAACCAGATCGGTACGGCCTAAATCAGTCTCGTTTTTAGCAAAGAGATCCGAATTGCGTTCAATCAGTTGTTCAATTTGATTTTTCTGATGTTCCGGGACATGAGACAGATCCGCTTTTTGAATTTTCATGGCAGGGTCCAGTTCTACTTTTGAGGTTACGTTAACCTGCGCACTTGGTTCTGATGGTTCACTTGATTCATTCTGCTCAACAGTGTTGATTTCAGATGCATCTAGCACCTCAGCAAGTCCTATGACTTGTCTGGACGGCAGCGTGTGATCACGTGTTGTGGTATTCACAATCACGGCTGGCAAGTGACCTTTTTCATTAGGTCTACTCACTGAGTTGAGTAGTATTAGTCCAGGTTCATCACAGAAGTAGGGAGTGTTACTCAATGGCTGTATGGCACAGTCCTGATCAATCAGCTGGACACGGTTCACGTACGCTGGAACTTCCACGTACGACTGTGCTGGGATGGTTGTCTTTTCCGGTAGCCTTACCAATGAGGTGACTGATTGACAGTTTAGATGTTGGGGCCTCAACGGGATCAGATTGTTGTGAATGTTCATTGTCTTCTTGCCAAAATCTAGCTTGACTCCAAATTCACTAAGGAAGTCGTTGCCTAAGATGCAAGCATGCTTTAGACCTTTGACGATTTGAAATTTGAACTTGCGACAGAATTTTGAAACTTCAACTGGTAGGGTCGCTGTGCCAAAGTTTTTGAGCTTGTGCCCAGTGACAGATTCAAGAGGGGCACAATTTTTGGAGAAGTCCGAAACGTGTTTGGATGAGATTTTATCAAAGAATTCCTGCGACACGATCGAAATATCAGCACCGGTGTCTACAAGGGTGTACGCTTTACGATTTCCAAGGTAGATCCAACACATTGGGGTGTCACGTTTAATGAAAATTCTGGCGATGTTATCCCTAGGACCATTGGGATCTGGGTTTTCCGTCTGTTCGGTCCCGACAACAGATGGACCACTTAGTTTTCCGGCTGCTGAGGGCCAGGAAATGAGGCTTGCTTTGCTCTACATACTCTCTGGGTATGTCCGGCCTTCTCACAAAATGCGCAAATTGGGCGACCATCATGGGTCCATTTATACCTGCGGGGCGGCTCATTTGATGCTACATCAGGCGGAGCAGTTTGTTGGCTCTGAAACTGAGTCGTATGGGGCTGATTTTGCGGTCGCCTTTGCCATTGGTTGGGCTGAGGCTGACGTTGAAACTGGCGATTGTTTGGTGGGGGCGCCTGAAAATGGCGTTGATTTTGAGGTGGTCCCTGGTATGGGCGTCGAGGTGGGGGTTGACTGTGACTTTGAGGGGGACTGGGAGGTCCAGCTCTTTGATTTTTGCCTACTGTTTTAGCTAACTTGTCAATTTTTGAACCGACATCCGAGAGACACTTCTCTAGCTTATCGATCCTATCAGCTTGGGCGTCATTTCGAACTACATCTATTTCCATTGGTTCCTCTACATCCAGTTTACCTCTGCAGAGCTCAAAGGTTCGGTCTGTCTGTTGCTCATCACTCGCGAATTTGACAGCGTCCTGCAGTGAAGTGAACTTCTTTCTGATCAATGCTCGCGCAAGTCGGTCATCATTTACACCCTTCTGAAAGATTTCCACCAACGTTCTCTGAGAATCGGCACTATTGGCATTGTCGAAAACTTCACTGGCAACGTCCTGGAGACGTTCGGCAAAATTTTGCATGAGTTCGCCTTTCTTTTGCCTAACTTTTTGTAGCTTTTCGCGTGCGCAGTATGGATCTTTCAGATCGCTATATCTGTCCCTCAACTCTTTTCGTATTTCCAGCCATCTGAGATTTGGATTTTCAGTGAGCAGTCTGCAGGCGAATTTTCCTGCGGGTCCACTTAGTGTTCGGGTTGCCAAAATTACCATCCGCTTGTCATCGGCGGTGCAGGCGATTGAATCCATATCCCTAGCCCAATCATGAAATTTGTTGGAGCTCTCTCCCGAAAATGATCTTACATGTTGTGTTAGACCTTGAACTCGGATCTCCATCGAAATGTCTCGCATAGTATCAATCAAAGTGTGTTCAACAGCAGTAGCCATGTTGTTAAACAATTTTTAACACAAGTACAATTAGCTAACGAAAATTCAACAGTTTTTAAGGAGAGGGCAAGGAAGCACCTTACTTGTGAGTTTTGAAGCGCTGGTTGCTGTATGAAGCACAGGTGGCGATGAACAGCTGTGTTGAGAAATTTTTCGAGACGTCGAAAAATTTCTAGTAGCGTTGAAAAATAACTTGAAGCGTTGAAAAACTGCTGGAACCGTTGAAAAACTGCTCGAAGCGTTGAAAAACCACTGGAACTGTTGAAAAACTGCTCGAAGCGTTGAAAAACCACTGGAACCGTTGAAAAACTATTTTCTGAAGTGGAGGTAGACGACGTTTGAAGCGGAGAAGTAGGCTGATAACTCGCAGAATTGACGAACTAGTAGAGGTGTCGATGAATCTTGAAGAAAACTTGAAGTTCTAGATGAAGTTGTGATTGACCTAAGCTGGATGAAGATTTTTCAGAACCCGTGTAGAGCTCTAAAAACCAGATAGAAGTATTCCTGAGACTGTGCGGATTCCAAAAATATATAGTTTGTATATACTAAAGTTTGATGTTGTTGGCACCTCTTTTCCTATGTACGCCACTGGAGGCGGGTGCCAAAGCGATCGGTTGAGTCACTGGCCTCGACGGCGGCGCAGGCGACTTATGAGTCACCACTGGCAGACGGCAGCTGACACGGCAGTGCGGTGCGACGGCGCGGCGTTCGATGACCTTGACGTCGGTGGCGGCTCAGCGACGGCGCGCGGGCAGTGTTGCGTCACAGCGGCGAGGGGTGACGTCAGGAGCGGGTTATACGCGGCTACTGGCAATCGAGCGCTCTGTAGTTTATAGGCTTTTACGAGCGTTTTTGAACTTGGAGATAAATTTTTTCGTGCCAGGGGTGTTTGTAGAGGTGAATCTTGCGAATTAGACGGTAGCTGGGTCTCTATTGACAAGTTGAGTCTCTGGTATCTTAGACTCAAAATGAAGTACTGACAGGAGTGTGGATGGTCGATGGTGGCTGGCTAAGTCCAAAGATGTTTTCTAAGTCCCGTGGCTTAGAAAAAATTGAAGTTGGTCACGAAGATCCAAACTTGCAATTTTCGAAGTGTAACTTGATCCGACGTAATTCAATCCGGGTCACGGCACCAAATCTTTTTGTTACCTAGAAGTGCTCTTAGGTATGGCTGTGAATGATGGTTTTCAAGTTGGTAGGACCTCTAATCGTATTTCGACGAAGAAACGTTGTTTCCTTAATTGTCGATTTATTTGCACCTGGCGTTGTGAACAGGTGATGCAACTTAGCCAAAGCTCCAACACTCTCTTGTCTGTACTTGACCTTACAAGTCCTTCATCACTCTACTGACATGCTATCTTCTGCGGCACTGTGGGCGTCTGCCTCACTATGAGCTGAGCTCATCAGTCCGTACTCACTTCTGCTGATCTGTGACTGTCCTTGCACACACACACACTGGTCTGTAGTACTCTACATAGCACTGCCTCTATCTGAATGGCTGGCACTGCACTGCACGTGCTGCGGTTGCTACACTCTCTCTATCTATCTCTCATGAGGGACGCTAGCTCAGCGCTCCTTATATACGCCGAGTCGGCAGGCTTGGTTACATACGCCGACCAATCACAACACAATACGTCATAGGCGACAGAGTATGGTTCGATGCACTGGTCTGGAGGCTGATGAAATGCTGATGCAATCCAAGGCCAGACAGTGGCGTGACACCAGCGTCAGATCTCGTGAGCCAATGAGCGTTCGATACGTCGTAGGGCGTTGGCTGGGGTGCATCGTACGATGGACCCGTGGTCATGAACCGACAGGCTGCTGCGCAGTATCTGGCAGAGCTCTTTGTCTGAGTGTGACTGCACTTATAATGGGAGGGGGACGAGAAATGAATATGCATACTAGAGGACCATTAATTATCGCGTCATTTAGCAATTAAAGTGAAGTAGTTATTAAATTTTCGTTACATCACAGCGCGAGGTCCTTTGAATGAAATTTTGGATTGTCGTCTAAAATTTTCGTTCACCAGATCTGATTCTGTTTACAGGCATCGCAATATTCGAAGCATGGTAATTTCAAGCTAACAACACCAAACACATGATCTCAAAACATCCATACGGGGTTAACACACTAAACACACGAAACAAACATTTGCACGCTTAAAACTTATTGTAACTTAACCTAAGACATTTGCAAAACAACTTGATAACCTAACCATGGCCTTCTAACCATTTGTCACGTCATCTGATCGTATTTGACATCTTGTCAAACTACCATTATCCAATGGTGAATCCATTTCATCCAATATCTGATGATCCACATATGTCAAAGTACTCATTTCACTCTCAAGTGAAGAGTCCGATTAATAACATCATTACATACTACTTCAACAACATGGCGGCCATATTTTCCATCTTGTCGCTGAACATCTTAAATATCTCCATTTTCTGTTCAGTACTCAGAGAGCAACCTGACATTGTCTCTGTTACATCGCACTTGCTGCGTTTATTCACACTATCCTTAGCAGCATTTCCGCACTGTACAGTATCAACATCTAAAGTATCTACATTTGTACTCTCAATGTCTGATATCTCTGAATCAGACGAGTCATCTGCAGCGATGACTTTATTTGGGGGATAATCATCTTCAGAATCTTCTGATTCTATGTCGCGGTCTCGCTTGACCGGCACGTATGCGGTTGCATCTGGATTGAGATCCGAATCCAATGGTTCACAAACTCTTTTTGCATCCGGTATTGGAGATTCTAAACTACGTTTTGGCTCTCTTTCTCTTTCTTCTCGAATCTGTTTGGCTAATTTCGCCAAAGGAATATCATCCTCCTCGTCTGAGGTAGGGTTATGCATCCGTTTCGCCAACCTTGAAAGCGGAATATCATCCTCATCTTCAGAGGGTACATCAGGTTTTGATTGGCCAGAACTAGTATTGAATTGAGTGTCAGATAGCGCGGGTTCCGAAAATCTAACTGGCACAGGCGTTACATCCATATCATCATCATAAGACAATTTTGAACTACGAGGGGGCTGAATTCTGATTGGGATCTGAGACTTTGATTTCTCTTCATGCTTCTGATTGATATGGGTTGGTTCGTTCGAAATGTTACACCACGGTGTATTGGGGTCAGCACGTCTGAGATTTTGAGCGTTCACGGTTTTAGTACCACCTTCTAGCTGGTGTTTGATGACAAAAGTGACATCACTAAGCGCCTTTACTACACGATAGTATGGCTTCCAATGTGAGGTTAATTTGGTTGTGGAGCCAGGGGCTGTGGATGGATCACGAAAGTATACCATGTCACCTACTTTGAATTTTACCGACTGTGCTTTTCGATCATAGTACAATTTACTCTTTTCATGTCCGAGGGATAAGTTATGCCGAACTTCGTGATATGCACGACTAAGATTTTCCAACATGGTGGGGACATAGTCCTCGCCTTGGTATCTATACTTGGGTGACAACAGTGTGTCCATGGGCAACACAGGGTCACGTCCATGCAAAACGTAGAAGGGGCTGTGTTTTGTTGTTTCGTTTTTGGCAGTACGATACGCCGAAAGAATTGAAGGAAGCTTTGTGTCCCAGTCGCGTTGGTTTTTACTTACTAACTTTGCTAACATATCATTTTGAACGCGATGGTACCTTTCACAACGTCCGTTGGACTGAGGGTGATACACAGAAGTTCTAATGTGCTTGATATTAAAGAATGCCGAGATTTGGTCAATCACTACGTTACAGAATTCTGTTCCGTTGTCCGGAAACGATGACACGGGGGCACGCGTGTCGAGGGATGATGTGTTCAATGAGTATTTGAGCGACTGTTTCCGCACTTTTTGAATCAGTGGCGAATGACTCGGGCCAACCAGAAAAAAGATCAACTATGTTAATGATAAACCGATTTCCATTGTAACTCTGAGGGAACGGACCACAAGTATCGATCGCTATCATTTCGAATGGATATTTCGGGATCTGCATGTCCTGAAGGGGTGGTCGTTGCTTTCTGAGTTTCCGCATGTTACATGCTACACAAATTTTCAGATGATTCACTACGTCACGATACATACCAGACCAGTAATAACGAGATCGAAGCTTGTCATACGTTTTGTCAATTCCTAGATGACCTCCGAAATAACCAGAATGAGTTTCTTCAACTAACGGCTTCTGCAGAAATTTAGGGATGCACAGTTGAAGACCGGGATGAGGGGTACATTTCGAAGTATCTGTAATACGATACAGTATACTATCTAGCACTACATAGCGTTTGGCAACATCACTATGATTTGGATCTGTTGGGTCTTTCAGCATTTTGATTATCTTCTGAATCTCTTCGTCCTCGCTCTGGAGGGTTTCTAAATCAGGATGCTTTGCAAGAAATTCCTGGAATTTCTCCTTTGGGTCTGAACTTTCATCAGAAGGGCACGGTTCTACCGTTGAATCCAACTCAACACGGGGTGCATGGTCGGAATCTATGATATTGACATCCATGGGTTCATCTCTCTGAGGTTCCAATCTAGAGAGGCTATCAGCCACGGTATTCTGTCTACCGGTGACATATTGGATGTCGCAACCGTATTCATCGAGAATAATAGCCCAGCGTTGAATGCGGGGGTTTCTCATTTCAGCAGTGAACAAATGTTTCAACGGTTTGTGATCTGTCATAATAGTAAATTTCGATCCTAGAAGATAGGGGCGGAGCTTTTGTACGGCATATACGATGGCGTATCCTTCCTTTTCTATGACAGGCCAATTGAGCTGAGATTTGTTGAGCTGATGTGATAAATATTGTATCACACGTTCGCCTTGGTCAGTTTCCTGAACGAGGGCAGCTCCAATTGAATGGTTTGACGCATCAGTGTACAATTTGTACGGCTTTCCGGTATCTGGATAGGCCAAAATGGGGGCATCTGTCAGAACTACTCTCAAAGTGTCAAATGATTCTTGACATTGGTCGGTCCAGTGGAAGCGTGCGTTTTTCTTTGTCAATTCCGTCAGAGGCTTCGCAATTTTTGCAAAGTTTGGGATGAACCTACGATAATAGGAGCACATACCAATGAATGATCGTACACCTTTCACTGTTGTGGGTGGTTTGAGATCTCGAATGACTTCTACCTTAGACTTGTCTGGCTGAATGTCACTTGCTGAAACTACATGACCAAGATATTTCACTTCCTGTTTGAGGAAATCACATTTCGACATTTTCAGCTTGAGGCCTGCCTTACGCAGCCTGTTGAACACGTCCTCGATGTGTTCTAGATGCTCTTCAAACGTTTTTGAGAATATGATGACATCATCGATATACGCGATGGCAAATTTGTGTTGTATGCCTTGCAAAACTTTGTTCATGAGTTCCGAAAATAGCGCAGGAGCATTTGTCAATCCAAAAGGTAGAACATTCCAAGAATATAGTCCCAAAAAACATGTAAAAGCAGTTTTGTCAATTGAGTCCTGATCTGCCATGGCAATTTGCCAATAACCACTTTTCAGGTCTAAAGAGGTGAAGTACTGTGATCCTTCAAGCGATGCTAAGATATCATCAATACGCGGAAGAGGGTAGCTATTTTTGACGGTGATCTGGTTAAGTTTTCGGTAGTCTACGCAGTAGCGCTTTCCACCATCCTTTTTGTCTACAATGACTATGGGACTTGCCCAGGGGCTCTGGCTTGGTTGAATGACTCCTGCTTTTAGCAGTTCATTAATATGATCTTCCACCATTTGCCTTTGGCTAAACGGCAGACGATAAGGTCGCTGTTTGATCGGAGCATTGTCTCTTGTGTCGATTTTCATGGTAACCAGATCGGTACGGCCTAAATCAGTCTCGTTTTTAGCAAAGAGATCCGAATTGCGTTCAATCAGTTGTTCAATTTGATTTTTCTGATGTTCCGGGACATGAGACAGATCCGCTTTTTGAATTTTCATGGCAGGGTCCAGTTCTACTTTTGAGGTTACGTTAACCTGCGCACTTGGTTCTGATGGTTCACTTGATTCATTCTGCTCAACAGTGTTGATTTCAGATGCATCTAGCACCTCAGCAAGTCCTATGACTTGTCTGGACGGCAGCGTGTGATCACGTGTTGTGGTATTCACAATCACGGCTGGCAAGTGACCTTTTTCATTAGGTCTACTCACTGAGTTGAGTAGTATTAGTCCAGGTTCATCACAGAAGTAGGGAGTGTTACTCAATGGCTGTATGGCACAGTCCTGATCAATCAGCTGGACACGGTTCACGTACGCTGGAACTTCCACGTACGACTGTGCTGGGATGGTTGTCTTTTCCGGTAGCCTTACCAATGAGGTGACTGATTGACAGTTTAGATGTTGGGGCCTCAACGGGATCAGATTGTTGTGAATGTTCATTGTCTTCTTGCCAAAATCTAGCTTGACTCCAAATTCACTAAGGAAGTCGTTGCCTAAGATGCAAGCATGCTTTAGACCTTTGACGATTTGAAATTTGAACTTGCGACAGAATTTTGAAACTTCAACTGGTAGGGTCGCTGTGCCAAAGTTTTTGAGCTTGTGCCCAGTGACAGATTCAAGAGGGGCACAATTTTTGGAGAAGTCCGAAACGTGTTTGGATGAGATTTTATCAAAGAATTCCTGCGACACGATCGAAATATCAGCACCGGTGTCTACAAGGGTGTACGCTTTACGATTTCCAAGGTAGATCCAACACATTGGGGTGTCACGTTTAATGAAAATTCTGGCGATGTTATCCCTAGGACCATTGGGATCTGGGTTTTCCGTCTGTTCGGTCCCGACAACAGATGGACCACTTAGTTTTCCGGCTGCTGAGGGCCAGGAAATGAGGCTTGCTTTGCTCTACATACTCTCTGGGTATGTCCGGCCTTCTCACAAAATGCGCAAATTGGGCGACCATCATGGGTCCATTTATACCTGCGGGGCGGCTCATTTGATGCTACATCAGGCGGAGCAGTTTGTTGGCTCTGAAACTGAGTCGTATGGGGCTGATTTTGCGGTCGCCTTTGCCATTGGTTGGGCTGAGGCTGACGTTGAAACTGGCGATTGTTTGGTGGGGGCGCCTGAAAATGGCGTTGATTTTGAGGTGGTCCCTGGTATGGGCGTCGAGGTGGGGGTTGACTGTGACTTTGAGGGGGGACTGGGAGGTCCAGCTCTTTGATTTTTGCCTACTGTTTTAGCTAACTTGTCAATTTTTGAACCGACATCCGAGAGACACTTCTCTAGCTTATCGATCCTATCAGCTTGGGCGTCATTTCGAACTACATCTATTTCCATTGGTTCCTCTACATCCAGTTTACCTCTGCAGAGCTCAAAGGTTCGGTCTGTCTGTTGCTCATCACTCGCGAATTTGACAGCGTCCTGCAGTGAAGTGAACTTCTCTCTGATCAATGCTCGCGCAAGTCGGTCATCATTTACACCCTTCTGAAAGATTTCCACCAACGTTCTCTGAGAATCGGCACTATTGGCATTGTCGAAAACTTCACTGGCAACGTCCTGGAGACGTTCGGCAAAATTTTGCATGAGTTCGCCTTTCTTTTGCCTAACTTTTTGTAGCTTTTCGCGTGCGCAGTATGGATCTTTCAGATCGCTATATCTGTCCCTCAACTCTTTTCGTATTTCCAGCCATCTGAGATTTGGATTTTCAGTGAGCAGTCTGCAGGCGAATTTTCCTGCGGGTCCACTTAGTGTTCGGGTTGCCAAAATTACCATCCGCTTGTCATCGGCGGTGCAGGCGATTGAATCCATATCCCTAGCCCAATCATGAAATTTGTTGGAGCTCTCTCCCGAAAATGATCTTACATGTTGTGTTAGACCTTGAACTCGGATCTCCATCGAAATGTCTCGCATAGTATCAATCAAAGTGTGTTCAACAGCAGTAGCCATGTTGTTAAACAATTTTTAACACAAGTACAATTAGCTAACGAAAATTCAACAGTTTTTAAGGAGAGGGCAAGGAAGCACCTTACTTGTGAGTTTTGAAGCGCTGGTTGCTGTATGAAGCACAGGTGGCGATGAACAGCTGTGTTGAGAAATTTTTCGAGACGTCGAAAAATTTCTAGTAGCGTTGAAAAATAACTTGAAGCGTTGAAAAACTGCTGGAACCGTTGAAAAACTGCTCGAAGCGTTGAAAAACCACTGGAACTGTTGAAAAACTGCTCGAAGCGTTGAAAAACCACTGGAACCGTTGAAAAACTATTTTCTGAAGTGGAGGTAGACGACGTTTGAAGCGGAGAAGTAGGCTGATAACTCGCAGAATTGACGAACTAGTAGAGGTGTCGATGAATCTTGAAGAAAACTTGAAGTTCTAGATGAAGTTGTGATTGACCTAAGCTGGATGAAGATTTTTCAGAACCCGTGTAGAGCTCTAAAAACCAGATAGAAGTATTCCTGAGACTGTGCGGATTCCAAAAATATATAGTTTGTATATACTAAAGTTTGATGTTGTTGGCACCTCTTTTCCTATGTACGCCACTGGAGGCGGGTGCCAAAGCGATCGGTTGAGTCACTGGCCTCGACGGCGGCGCAGGCGACTTATGAGTCACCACTGGCAGACGGCAGCTGACACGGCAGTGCGGTGCGACGGCGCGGCGTTCGATGACCTTGACGTCGGTGGCGGCTCAGCGACGGCGCGCGGGCAGTGTTGCGTCACAGCGGCGAGGGGTGACGTCAGGAGCGGGTTATACGCGGCTACTGGCAATCGAGCGCTCTGTAGTTTATAGGCTTTTACGAGCGTTTTTGAACTTGGAGATAAATTTTTTCGTGCCAGGGGTGTTTGTAGAGGTGAATCTTGCGAATTAGACGGTAGCTGGGTCTCTATTGACAAGTTGAGTCTCTGGTATCTTAGACTCAAAATGAAGTACTGACAGGAGTGTGGATGGTCGATGGTGGCTGGCTAAGTCCAAAGATGTTTTCTAAGTCCCGTGGCTTAGAAAAAATTGAAGTTGGTCACGAAGATCCAAACTTGCAATTTTCGAAGTGTAACTTGATCCGACGTAATTCAATCCGGGTCACGGCACCAAATCTTTTTGTTACCTAGAAGTGCTCTTAGGTATGGCTGTGAATGATGGTTTTCAAGTTGGTAGGACCTCTAATCGTATTTCGACGAAGAAACGTTGTTTCCTTAATTGTCGATTTATTTGCACCTGGCGTTGTGAACAGGTGATGCAACTTAGCCAAAGCTCCAACACTCTCTTGTCTGTACTTGACCTTACAAGTCCTTCATCACTCTACTGACATGCTATCTTCTGCGGCACTGTGGGCGTCTGCCTCACTATGAGCTGAGCTCATCAGTCCGTACTCACTTCTGCTGATCTGTGACTGTCCTTGCACACACACACACTGGTCTGTAGTACTCTACATAGCACTGCCTCTATCTGAATGGCTGGCACTGCACTGCACGTGCTGCGGTTGCTACACTCTCTCTATCTATCTCTCATGAGGGACGCTAGCTCAGCGCTCCTTATATACGCCGAGTCGGCAGGCTTGGTTACATACGCCGACCAATCACAACACAATACGTCATAGGCGACAGAGTATGGTTCGATGCACTGGTCTGGAGGCTGATGAAATGCTGATGCAATCCAAGGCCAGACAGTGGCGTGACACCAGCGTCAGATCTCGTGAGCCAATGAGCGTTCGATACGTCGTAGGGCGTTGGCTGGGGTGCATCGTACGATGGACCCGTGGTCATGAACCGACAGGCTGCTGCGCAGTATCTGGCAGAGCTCTTTGTCTGAGTGTGACTGCACTTATAATGGGAGGGGGACGAGAAATGAATATGCATACTAGAGGACCATTAATTATCGCGTCATTTAGCAATTAAAGTGAAGTAGTTATTAAATTTTCGTTACACGAGCCTATAGTTTAGACCATGAGTTGTATGCAAATTTAGGGTGCAAAGTTTAAAAGCTAATTTAGAGACTTAAATTTCAAAATTTTTCTGTCAAACTTTTTGTGTGAACTACAAATTTCCCTGATCTAGAAGAGTGCAAGTTTGAAGATTCTAGATGAATTAGCAAAAAATAGAAAAAATAAAAGTTAAAAATCACATAATGCAAAATTCTGGGCAAAATTGTGAAAATTTTGAAAATTGACAACCGTGGTGCGTATTCATTTGGAAGTGCCTTCTATCCACAAAAGTTTTAGGTCTCTGATACCAGCGCTCAGAACAGATAACAACAACAACAACAGACCTCGGCCTGCGGCCTCGGCAGGTGCCACTCCGGCGCAGGAGAAGCCGGTGACAATGTACGTTAGGCAAACAGTTCGATTGACAGGCGAGTGTTTTCAACAGTATGATACTTATACCAACGCAATTTTCGGACATTAGGTCTTGTGTTCTTATTGTGACTCCATTCAATCCCCTTTGTAAACCTATTTTTCTTAAATTAGCATGTCTCTGCACACTGCGCCACGTTTGCCCTTTGTTCATGTCATCAAATAAATAAACACACGTATAATGGTTGATTTGTTAAGTAAAGACTTGGCATGACCAGAAGAAAAGAGATACAATACAAAACATGATGGGTTTGCCGATCGTATTTCACCTATACCTGCAGATTTTCACCCAATTCAGCCAATTTGTTAACGAGTTAGCTTCGGTTACCCTAAGTCCCATTCCGCATGCGCAGTAACGTCTACAGTGAATGGGAACAAATATACCGTTATAGTTGACTGAAGCATGCTAATATGCCGTTTGTTTGTCTCCTGGTCTAAATGATCCCTTATAGCCTATTATTCTTTAGAATTCCTACTGGACATGCGCATACAGTGCAGCGTCATAATGCCATCAATTAGGATTGGCAGGTGATATTCTGCTTTTACTCGCAAAAATTTAAGCGAAATCGGTCTATTGGCTCCCGAGATAGCCTCCCTGACCATAAGTTCTAATGCGCATGTGCACTGACCTTTGTGTTTACCAAGGGTGACAAATCATTCATGCTTAATTTAAGCACGTTGGCTTTCCCTCTGTTCCGGTCCTTTTCTGAAATATCCTCGCCTTTTTAGGCTTATCTTCAGAATTTCTTCTGCGCATGCGCAGCGCAGTGCAGCTTCAATGACATTTTTTACTTACATTTCGTGCAATTTTTTTGTTCACAAAATTTCAAGAAAATCGACCCGTAGGGTGCCGAGATAGACTCTGTTACCATTAGCTCCAGTGCGCATGCACAGTGACCTTTTGTTGACCTGAATACCATATTCGAAGTCTGCATGGTCGATTGCCTCTCATTGATATTGTTCAGTAATTTGATACGGAGTGCAAAGAAATCTTCAATCTTCAATATGCTTATATACATACATGGTGGCTATTCAAATGGTGGTAGATACAATGGGCGGAGCTAGGGGCTGAACTCCCTCCCCCAATGTCAGAATATCTATGGTTAATACAAACACAGAAGCTGTTCCGAGGCAATGGCGGGGAAGGCTCCAGTCCCGTACCAGTCCCCATCCTCACTGCTCTCCCGTCCGAAATGTCTCCCATGAGCTATCTCAGCAGGCGTCAACTGGAGCCGACACGGAGATGTTGGTACCAACCGCCTCATCATTGGACATCTGAACGTGCAATCCCTTAACCTTGCCGGGTGGGGGTCTTTTAGACCCCCCTCGGGTTTTCCGAAGTGACCAAAAAACGCGGCGCGCAGCGCCCCAAACTGGTCTAGCTGTTCCTTCATCATTTTTACATCTTTCCTGAAAATTTTAGCTCAAGGTCATATCAGGTCAGGTCACCAGGCCAGGTGAAGTGACCTCACCTCAAAAAAACTTAGGACCGCATAACTAATAGAAGGGTTAATCGATCAAGTTGAAACTCATACCACATATTGGGCCCACCAGGAGCTACAATATTTGTTCCGGGATTTTTGATATTGGTGACCTAAGGTCATGTGCAGAGCATGACCTCCCCATTGTCAATACATGGGGAAAATCACGAAATGAGCTTTTCTCAGTAAGTATGGATGGAATCAACTTCAAACATTGGTTGCGACTTGCTCTTAGCCCATTTCTGGAGCTTATGCCAAAATTTTTGACTTGTGACCTTTAAAAGGTCACTTTAGGTCAAATAAGCATTTTTGGTGTTTTTCTATATAAATTTTGAATAAAAATAAGATAGAGCTTTTATTTTGTCACCAAAGTGTTTGTATAGTCACTGGAAGTCAAATGATATACATCATGACTATACCAGGTCAAGTTGGGTCAGACCGTTGACCTGGGTCAGGTCAAATTCTTAAATTTGACCTGGCATAGCAATATCATATATCATTCGATTTGTATTGACGAGAGGATTGCAATGGTGCATAAACTATGGCTGTATCTTGTTTGGTTTGGAAGCTATTAGCGAAAAAGTAAACGCCCTTATGCATGGGTGGCTATGGACATTCCCAAGAATATGCCCAATATCTAGCAACCTGTAGCTCCCTAGGCTTTGACCTGACACGAAAATGAATGCCACTGTAATGAAAGCGCATCTCAAGGGCTTTCGAATGGTGTTAGAAAAATGTTTCTAGCTATCATAGTTTCTGAGATATATGAGGTTTTCTTAGTACACCTCATATTAGCGATTTTGACCTATTTTGACCTCTGGTGACCTTGATATTGACCTGACAAGAAAAATGACCGAAGTATTTTCGATATCATTTTCGAAGAGCTTTCGATTGCCGTTTTGCGCTTTTTCTAGCTCTCTTAGTTTTTGAGATCGTGGGGGGTCTTTTTAGCCCCCCCCACCAGGGCAAGGTGGCTCGTACCCGCCACCGGGGCAAGGGTTAAGCCAAAGCTGCCTGATATAAGTAGTGACATTGATTCTACGTACGGTTTCGACATTCTGGCGCTGTGTGAAACCTGGTTACAGACCAACATCCCTGACCGCCTACTTACAGTGGCCGGTTACAAACTTTTTCGAAGTGATAGGTCTTCTGACCTGGACCTGCCGAAAGGTAAAGGTGGAGTTGCTGTCCTTGTGCGTGAACTCTTGTCCAAACCCGATTCTGGAATTGGAAATTCTAATTTGGAGATAGTTTGGGTATCTGTGCAACTAGAAAAACACACCACTGTTCTGATAGCGTCTGCGTATAGGGTTCCTAATGTTAGTAGTCGTCAGCTTACATTTGACCTCGATGACCTCGAGGCTCAGATACAAATTATGTTGGCAGTTCACCCTCGCTCAACACTCGTAATTGCCGGCGATTTCAACCGTTGTGTCATTAAGACTCCGTCAGATAGCAACTCTAGCATTTCAAGGCTACTGGGAATGTATGGAATGCATATTGTAAACACTCGTCATGTTACATATAGGCCCGCATCTAGTTTGATTGATATTATTGCAACGAACCGGCCAGACCTTGTTAAACGTGCGGGCGTCACTAGATGTCATTACGGAACACCACATGATTTCACGCGCATGATTTTGGCACCAGAGACACGCGAACCCGTACAGCAACGTTACTGTTACAGGCGTGCTATTGCTAGGATTGATTCCGGCTCTTTCAATGAACGTTTATTTTCTGCCGACTGGACACCTGTTTACCTATCTGACACCACCACTGCTAAATGGCATGCTTTCCGACACGCGTTCATTTATCACCTGAATCTTGTTGCGCCGCTTCGTCGCGTTTCATCCCAGAGGCGAAGAGTTGCACCTGTGTCTGCAGACACACAGAATTTGTTGCGCTCTCGACGTGCCGCGCTCAGTACTGGTGATCGTGTTGAATATGAGCGCATCAACCGGCAATGCCGGGCCGCTATCCGCCGCGACTGTGTGGCACTGTACACCGGCGAGATCGAGCGGCGGAGGCGCGGGGACTGTGGCGCGTGCTGCAGCCGGTGATAGGCCGCAAGCAGCAGCAGGGTAGCGTGCTTGATGTAGCGCCTGACGCCTTAAATGACTACTACGCCACTATAGGTCAAGTCACTGCTGACAGTGTACCGCCTCCAACAACAGTGGTGCCAACACTGCTGCCTCGAGTTATGACCTGCACATTCGAAATTCAGCCTATTCACTATGATACACTCTGCATTGCTCTCGCTTCTATGCGATCCTCAAAATCTACGGGTGTTGACGGCATCAGCATTGAATTACTTCAAAAATTCTTCTTTGGTGTAGGATATCCCCTTTTGGACGTCGTCAATTCGAGTCTAACATTAGCCTCTGTTTCTTCTGAGTGGAAACATGCTTTGGTTACACAAATTCCTAAAAGTAGAAAAGCCTTCGTACCCGCTGATACTAGACCTATTTCAATTCTTCCGGCTGTTACCAAATTAGTTGAACGAATTGTACAAAAACAACTTGCAGAGTACCTCGAAAACCACAAACTTATCGCAGACGCCCAACATGGTTATAGGAAACAACACTCAACCGAAACTGCTTTAAATGTCATTACTGACGCGGCTCTCCACGCCATCGATAAAGGCGAAATTTCCATTCTGGTTCTACTTGATTTTTCAAAATGCTTCGATGTCATACCACATGCGAAATTGCTTGAAAAACTTTCTCTCTATGGCATCAGTACCATCTGGTTCGAAAATTACCTTGCATGCCATACTCAGCAGGTACAGATGCGTACTGGAGGTAGCCCTCCAGAACGCGGTCTGGGCGGAGATGACCATCTCTCGTCATCTCGTGACATTCCTATGGGAATATTTCAAGGAGGTGCTCTAAGTTGCACACTGTTCTCCCTCTACGCTAACGACCTTAGTCTGTGTGTTGGAGACGACCTCCTTGTCGTTCAATATTGCGATGATACGCAGTTACTAGTTAGCGGTAAGAAGCGTGATTTGCCGCAGTTGATCGCACGCATGGAGTTAGCTCTGGAGTCTGTTTTCCAGTGGTGTTGCCACAACAAAATGAAGCTTAATGCGGGAAAGACTCAAATGATCATCCTAGGAAGCCCAGCTATGTTACGCGGCCTCCCCCCTGTAAGACTAAATTTCTGCGGCTCGAACGTTCAAGAAACCCGTTTAGTTAAAAATCTTGGAGTTACCATTGATCGGCACCTAAATTATCAGTCTCATATTGATACTATGACACGGAAATGTACTGGCATACTTGTCGCACTCAGTCACTCCCGTCATGTACTGCCGCGCACTGCACTGAAAACTGTTGTCCAGGCCTTGGTTTTGTCAATTGTTCAGTACTGTGCATCTGTATACGTAAGTTGCTGCAACACACAGGTCCATCGCGTTCAAAAGATTGTGAATTTTTGCGCCAGAGTGGTGACTGGTCGACGACGATGTGATCACATCTCCGATGCACTGCCTCAGCTAGGGTGGTACACTGCGAAGCAAATGATTGATTTTCGGACTGTATGTGCACTGCGGCGCATACTTGTGGCAGGTGCTCCGACTCCGCTGGTAAATACAATTGGCCTGCGCGCCAACGCCCTCCACTCTCATGATACGCGCCGTGGCGAACTTTTCACTTTGCCGCAAATCAGAACAGAAGCTGGCCGTCGCAGAATTAACTACCGCGGTGTTCAGTTGTTAAATTCCTGTGGACTGGACCCATTTGATCTGTCCTTCCAGGCAACGCTGAAGTCATTGTTTCTAACCAGTCCTGGCTGAATAATTGTAGACATTTGGACTACTTTTGTTTTCATTTACCTTTTTAGAATTTTAGCATTTAGCATTTTTACTATCATTTTAGTATTTTGTGATACTTCTTATGGCGTGTGTGATTGGGTGAACTGTACTCTTATTATTGGCGTGTTGCGAACTTGTGTGTATGTATCTTGTTACGGCGTTTCATTCTCTGCTTTTACCTTACGAACCCATTGGTTGTAATTTTTTGACGTGACAAGTGAAAAGCCACGGCTAGTGGACCTTCGTCGAATAAACTAAAACTGAAACTGAAACGCCTCTGGACCCTGCTACCGTTCCCTAGATGCCTGAGGGCATCACTGCTCACTTCCTCGGATCTCTAAACACGCCTCGGCACCCTCTGCCCTCTAGTCAGGTTCCCGTCCGCTCCGACCGGCTAGCCACCCGCTGTATGCATTCGGATAGAAATGTTATGCCTTTCTTGCACGCATTTACCGGCTGCAGCCTACTGCCGCAGCACAGAAGGTCCATGCAAGAAGGGCAGAATGACGTCACTACTGCTGCGGGAAAAACGGGACCGAAGTATTTTGCCCCTCAGTGGCGAACTAGCCGTCGGAGCGTCATGAAACAAAAACAGCAGAGCTCATAATTTCCCATACTACAAGTATAAAGAGAGCCATATATCTCAATTGAGTATAAAGTCACTTTATCACGTGATGAATCTATTACAACCTATGAAAACCGCATCAAATTCAGCCTTTATCATCACATAGCTCAAAACCTATGGGAGACGCGCGGGTATGGTCAGGCAGACGTTTGTAGAACTTGAGCTAGGCTTTTTTGGTACCAATGTCGAAAATAAAATTTGGAAATATATAGTCATAAATTCCCCAAAAAACAAAAAAAATATTGTATTTTTTGCAGAAAAATATTTCCCATTAACTCAGAAATTTGAGTTTAGAATATGTTGTTGTAATGACAACACCCACCTCAACAAAGAAAACTGCGTTCAAAAAGGTCCAGAATTTTGAAAGTTATATTGGTTTAAAGTTTTAGGCCATAATTGCAATGTTTTAGAAAAAGGGCCAAAACTGACCTTTAACCAGCCCAAGGTGGATAGGAAAAACGAGAGACATAACCACCGATCATTTCCCACATCCCTGAAATTTTTACCGGGTCACCCAAGGTCAGGACAGACGAGGTCAACAAGGTCACCTCACTCACTTAGAGCTGTAAGAGCACATTCAAAGTCGATCAATTGAAACCATACTCATAACCCTCCAGGGTCTACAAGGTGTATATCCGGGATTTTGATTTCTGCCGAGGTCAGGTCACGAGGCGACCCCCCATGGAAAAGCATAGGAAAAGTTGTTTCAATATAAAGCACAATGATCAATACAGACGCCAGAACAACGTTTTGGACACCCTTCACGGATCCCAGGGGTCATATTTGCCCTTGACTTTCCAAGGTCATACAAGGTCACCAGAGGTCAAAACAGTATTTTGGCAATAACTTTGACCTAATTAAGCTAGACGGTGAAACAAACACCATCGTGTTTGTCTTGTCACTGGCGTTCATTTGATATACGGCAAGTCACTTCTGACCTTCGTACCTCAGGTCATATTAGGTCACGGGTGACCCTGAGGTCAAACCACTGGCGGGAGGTCTTACGTTCCACATAGCGGAAAAGTACTGGCAATTTGCTATCAAATGTACTTTACCAGGCCTCAATAGCTCTAATGACATAAGAGTTATGCCCAGTTTGCTCAATCATTGCATATTGAGTGAAAATAGCCGATCTTGACCCAATTGACCTCTAGGTCAAACCATTGACCTGACACTAAAACATGCAAGTAATTTCTACTGAATTCACGCAAGCTTTCATTGCACTTTGCAGATTTGCGCTAACGCCCATATTTCGGAGTTAGAGGGGGGCCATGATGGCCCCCGGTGGGGCGAAGGTGGCCGGACCCCCGGTGGGGCGCGGGTTAAAATTATGCTTTTGGTTCAGTTGAGGGTCTATGCAGTAATGCACAGTCCATTCTGTCTGTAAAATTCCAGTTTGGAACACTTAGCATCATATCTTCAGATATTTCCAACTTATAACTTTGGTAATGCATTTCACTACAAGTTGGAGGTAAAAGTTTCAAAAAGTCATTTTGGAAGTACAAATTTGGATTTCTTGCTTCAAACTTTGAGCAACAACTGGTAATTGATTGTGTGTACAAGAGTGTAAGTTTGAGAGCTGTAGACTAAAAATAGAAAAATAAAAAATAAAAGTCTAGAAAAATATAATCCAAAATTTTTGAAAAGTTTTTGCAAAATTTGAAAATCTGCAGCCGTCGGGATTTTTTATGGGTTCCTGCCTTTCATCCCTGCAAGTTTCAAGTATCTGATACCAGTCCTCAGAACAGACAACAACTACTACTACTACCTCGGCCTGCGGCCTCGGCAGGTGCCGCTCCGGCGCAGGAGAAGCCGGTGACAATGTACGTTAGGCAAGCAGTTCGATTGACAGGCGAGTGTTTTCAGCAGTATGATACATTTACTAACGCGATGTTGGGACTTGAGGTCTAATGTTCTCATTCTGACTCCATTCAATCCCATGTGTAAGTCCATGTTTTCCTAAACTAACATGTCTCTGCACACTGCGCCACAATTGTCGTCTGTTCATGTCATCACATAAATAATCACACGTATTAAGTTTGGTTTGTTAAGTAAAGACTGGCTATGCCCAGAAGAAAGGAGATACAATATAAAATATTATGAGTTTGCCGACCATATTTCACCTATACCTGGAGATCTTCTCACAACTCAGCCTATTTGTTGCCGAGTTAGCTTCGGTTATCCTAAGTCCCAGTCCGCATGCGCAGTAAAGTCTGCAGTGAATGAGAGCGAAGATACCGTTATAATTGACTGAAGCATGTTGGTATGTCGTTTGTTTGTCTCCTGGTCTAAACTATCCCTTATAGCCTAATATTCCTTAGAATTCATACTGCGCATGCGCAGCACAATGCAATGTCATAATTCCGTAAATTGGGATTAGCAGATAGTATTCTGCTATAACTCTCAAATTTTTAGCCCAATCGGTCTACTGGCTCCCGAGATAGCCTCCCTGACCAAAAGTTCTAATGCGCATGCGCACTTACCTTTGTAGTAAGCAAGGGTGTCAAAACTTTCATACTAAATTTAAGCATGTTGGCTCTCCTCTGTCCATGTTCTCTTCTGAAATATCCTCACCTTTAAGGCTTATCTTTAAGATTTCTACTGCGCATGCGCAGGGCAGTGCAGCTTCACTATGACATTATTCGTGGTTTTCACTTCGTGTCATTTTCTTGTTCACAAAATTTCAAAAAAATCGACTCGTAGGTTGCCGGGATAGCCTCTGTTACCATTAGTTCCACTGCGCATGCGCAGTGACCTTCCATTGACCTGAAGACCGGATTCAAAATCTGCATGACCGATTTCCTCTCATTAATATTGTTCGACAATATGGAATAGAGTGCAACGAGATTTATATATTATTTATATGTCTAAATACGATAGCGGATACAAGGGGCGATGCTAGTGGGCTTAAGTCCCCCCCATGTGAAAATGCCTTCAGCTATAGCATAGGCAAAGGATGTTTAGAGGCAAAGGCAGGGAGGCTGGAGCTAATAAGTGAATTCAGGGCAGCGGGGGGGATAGGGGCCACGTGCACCCCCTCCCTTTGGTCGATCCTCAGCACCCCCTGAAATGGCCACGGCGCCCCTCAAACATTCGATGGCACCCCTAAAATGTCACTTCCCACCCTTTCCCCTAAGATGCAAAAATTGGCGCCCATCGGAAGGATTTTACGTGTCAAAAGTGGCGCTCTATGCTACGGATTACACCCCTTCCCCTGCGGACGGTGCCTCCTCTATCGGTAATCCTTGATCCGCCTATGCTCAAGCTCCTTAGCCCCACCACCGAACTGATATCCTGGATCCGCTTATGCTCGAACTCCTGAGGCCCATCCCCGTACTGATGCCCTGGATCCGCCTATGCTCGAGCTCCTCAGCCCCACCCCCTTACTGATGTCCTGGATCCGCCTTTGCTCGAACTCCGTAGCCCCACCTCCGTAATGTCCTGGATCCGCCTATGCTCGAGCTCCCTAGCCCCACCCCGTACTGATGTCCTGGATCTGCCTATGCTCGAGCTCCTTACCCCACCCCGTACTGATGTCCTGGATCCGCCTATGCTCGAGGTCCTTAGCCCCTCCCCCGAACTGATGTCCTGGATCCGCCTATGATCGAGCTCCTTAGGCCCATCCCCGTACTGATGTCCTGGGTCCGCCTATGCTCGAGCTTCGCAGCCCCACCCCTGTACTGATGTCCTGGATCCGCCTATGCTCGAGCTCCTTAGCCCCACCTCCGTGCTGATGTCCTGGATTCGCCTATGCTCGATCTCCTTAGCCCCACCCCCGTACTGATGTCCTGGGTCCGCCTATGCTCGAGCTCCTTAACCCCACCCCCGAACTGATGTCCTGGATCCGCCTATGCTGGAGCTCCTTAGCCCCACCCCCGAACTGATGTCCTGGATCCGCCTATGCTCGAGCTCCTTAGCCCCACCCCCGTATTGATGTCCTGGATCCGCCTATGCTCGAGGTCCCGAGTTCGACCCGCTCCTGATGTTCTGGATCCGCCTATGCTCGAGCTCCTTAGCCCCACCCCGTACTGATGTCCTGGATCCGCCTATGCTCGAGCTCACTAGCCCCACTCCGGTACTGATGTCTTGGATCCGCCTATGCTCGAGCTCCTTAGCCACACCCCCCATACTAATGGCCTGGATCCGCCACTGCTTATTCAGTTGATTTAAGCAGGGAGTGCAAGGAGTCACGTGTCATGGTATCACCACAAAGAGGTTTATTCGGTTGGGAAAGAAATGGTGTGCAATGGTGGATCCTTTGACCAGTGTTACCTATGGTTAGAGGATGCATTAACTAGTGGGTAGATAGATAGATAGTTGATAAACTTTTGTTGGACGGAAATAATATATATATATATATATATATATATATATATATATAATATGACAGGTATACCAAATAGATTGACGTAAAAGCCCGAAGGCTTAAGTGGTGGGGCCTCTCTTATCTCTCTCATAAAACACATCACTTTTACCGGACCTATCACACACATACACAGTAAGATTTGTACACACATAAAGAAACAAAACACAACAAACCAAACAAGCAAACCAGTTCCTGACCACCATTTTGTTTTTTATTCGTCGCAAGTCGCCACAGCGAGCGGGACCCTACCGCACGGCGGCCACTCGGCCGTCCACGGTTAGTAGAGACACTAGGTTGCGCCACTTCAGAACGGAATGTTAAATTCCATTTGAATATCCTCCTCACATCAGTTTTTGAGCTTAAAATAGAGTTTTGAAAAGTCAAAATATTATTTTTATGGAAAAACGCTGCATTAATATGGGTTCCTTTTGGAAATGAAGTGGATGATGAGGATTAATATCATCCAAATCCAGCAAAGAGTAATATACTCAATCTCTGTAAAATTATTTTTTCTCAATTATGAACTTCAATAATAGCGGATATCAACTTAAACTATGGTATTAATATAGGTTCCTTTTAAATAGTTATTTTTCAAACTTTTTAAGGACATTATTTTGCTCTTTGTTTACCTTCGGAGCGCGGGAAGCTTCCGCATGTTAATTCGCCGCGTCTCAGCGTCGCAAATGCCGTGCGATGCGATGCCGTAGATGCATTTAATCAATTGCTTTGGATGCATCGTGCGTTCATCTGTGTTGTTCTGTCATATATTATTGTGGTGTTGCACAATTTTGCAGTAGTGTTAGGAGTAAGCGGTAAAACCACTTGAAACACCTGCGGTTGCCGCGCGTTTGTGCAGCCGTTACAGGATCACAGACTCCAGGAGTGCAGGATCACAGGTAAGATAAGGCTCTTACCTAAATACCTGCCTACTCACAATTTTCGCTGATGTATCATTTTACACTTCCTACCTAAGACCCTACCTACATTTTTTCTGTGGCTGAACTTTTTAGAGACTTAAAACTTGGTGTTTTGCTTAAAAGTACTTATTTTATGTGCCGAGGAAACTAGGTACATCAGGTGATTTGGGCAGCTCAAATTCTGTCCAAAATTGAGAGGAAATTATGTGACGAGCAGCATTGCCTTCAAGTGGGGTAGGTACCTACCTTGCTTTAATGTGGTTTTCCTGCCTTATTTTTTGTTTGACTTCAAATTCCAAGGAGTATTTTTAAATGAATTGTTATTGATGCCATTACAAACCAGTCTGCAAAGTATGGCAGCAGGCCAGACGAGTCGCACCAGCCATCCAAAATTATCACACCACCAGCCTAAAAAAATTCTCACCAATCTGCCAGATACTAGGGAGAAAAACGCATACATTCCTACCCACACGATGCAATACTACCTCTCTTATTAGTTAGTTAAGGACTTTTTATAAGGCCCCCTCCTGTGTCTTCCTTACCATTCAGTCATTTTTTTTTTTTAGTTTTCAGTGCCAACTTCCTCGCACCACTCTTGCAAATTCGCACCAGGCTGATAAAATTCGCACCACTTGCTCCTGTCTCCAAGGGCACTCGCACCGACGAGATCTCGTCGAAAATGCCATACTTTGCACACTGGATTACAAAAACACTTGCGTTTCCATCAGGGCATATTTTAAGGAATTGGGACTGGTGGGCATTCGGCTGAAAAGGGCACGAATTCCCACCAAAAGGGCACTCCAGAAGCATCAAATGACTGGTGACTGGTGGGCACTGAGCTGTTCAAGGCCGTTCACTGGTGGACATAGCACTGGGGACTGGTGGGCAAAATGCCCACCACTTTGTAGCTTAAAATATGCCCTGGTTTCCATAATATATCACACAGAAACAGGGTTCAGTTGTACTTTTTACCTGTCTTACTTTTCTTACCTTTTTTGCTCTGTCAGTAATAATGATACTTTGTGATGTTTCAATTTTCGGCACTGTTTCAGCCGTAAGTGTTGTCACCAGAAAAAAGTGAGGGGACCAGTCAAATTTCAACCTGATGGGACCAAAACCTGTACAAATTTGGGCTCCTTGTTGCCATCACAGGGGATGGATATAGAAAGTTTGAAGTGTAACTGAGTCAGAAGTGAATAAAAAATTTAATTTGTCACAAAACTATTCGAAGCAGTCTTTGAAATTCTTTAATTTCTTTCCCACAGCTCAGCTTCACCCTCCAGCCGCCACCTCATCAACACCAGAGGTGGAATGATGTGGTACGACCCTGCTGGATGCCTAGTCCCACTTCCCAGTACTCGCCACACCAATGCCAGAGGCGGATCAGCGCTGTACGCCCATGCTGGACGCCAAGTCCCACCTCCCAGCAGCAACCTCACCAACACCAGAGGCGGATCATCGCTGTACGCCCATACTGGACGCCAAGTCCCGCCTCCCAGCAACCACCTCACCAGCACCAGAAGCATATCATCAGAAGTGCCTGGAAAAGCTCATTTCAAGGACAGGAGAAATTTGGATCGCAGGTAAGATCAGTCCTCTGTACCCGATAACTTTCCTTCTTGTGATGTATGCTTTAACACGCGCATTGACGGGGGGGTGGGTACCCGCCCTCCCTCGGGTTTTTCGGAGACAGCAAAAAAACGGCGGCGCGCAGCGCCGCCTTACTTGGTATACCTTTTCCCTCATCATTTTTGCAACTTTTGTGAAAATTTTAAGAATAGGTCATCTCAGGTCAGGTCACCAGTACAGGTCAAGTGACCCGACCTTAAAAAAGGTTTAAGATAGCATAAGTCGGAGCAGGGTGAACTTATCTAATTGAAACTCACATCACATAATGGTCTCACTGAGTTCTCTGAAATATGTTCCGGTACTTTTTATATCGATGACCTAAGGTCAGGGACGAAGCATGACCTCTCCATTGGTAATACATGGGAAATATGGTTTTTACTAAATAACTCAGTAACAGATGGTGATAGAGCTTTTATTTTAGCTTCATTAGACTCGCCTTGGCTTTGCGGTTCTAATGATATGCATTTTATATAATTTGACCCTGACCTGACCTCAGGTCAGGTCAAATCTTGGATTTGACCTAGCAAGGTCAAATCATATATCATTCGATTTGGCTTGCTGCGAGGATTCATGTAGTTCAAGTTGTTTTGCTCTATCTTTACTTGTTCAGATGTAATGGCCGAAAAACTTAATTTACATGTTATCCCTACGACGGCATGTGACTGCATGTTTTTGACCTGTGGTGACCTTAAATGTGACCTGACAAAAAAATGGTACAAATATTTTCGATGGAGAAGCGGATGGGCTACCCAACGCCGTTTCCGTTTTTTGCTACCTACCGTGGTTCTCGAGATCTTAGAGGGGGCGGGTACCCGCCCCCTCGTTATTCCGAAGGTGGCTCAGACCCCCGTCAATGCGCGTGTTAAGATATGATGACTTTCAAATTGTGTATAAGTCATAGTGCAGTCTGTGGTATCCAAACCCTCATGATTAAAGACCCTGGGGTTAAGCTATTCTATTCTAGTCCAATCATTCTACAAATTAGTGTGTCCATTAGAGGTGGGACTTTCCAGGCCCGGGGGCCCGGGGCAAAAGCCCGGCCCAGGCCCGCGGGCTTGGACCGGGCCTGAAGGCCTGACTTAGGCCAATGCCGGGCTGATAACGGGCTTCACCCAGCTCATTCCGGGCTTCAACTGAACTGGGAATTCAAAGTCAATTTTCTGTAAGTTAAATAAGCCTTTTTCAGTACAGACATAGTTTTTTCCACTGAAGCATAATCTTATTCATGCACCTGCAGATTTTGAAAATGCATTTACAATTAATTTTGAGACATGGACTTTAAGAAACACATCAGGAATGTAAAAGCATGAAGCTCTAACTTTCTATCTGTTACTCATGTCAGGGTCAAAAGCAAGTTACTTAAACCTGTATCAATATTTATAATCAAATATTGAATAATGCCTACAGTTGCACACATCCATGCTGTACTGTCATCTTATGAATATCCTAATGACTTCAAGATCTTCAAGTCATATATGGGTGAATAAAATACAAATTGTGGTAGCCTATTTGTTACTTCCATATTGTCCGTATACCATTTCAAAGGAAGTCATTTAACCCATTTGTTGCTGACATATTGATACTAACACCTAGCTCTAGCTACAACATTCTTTCCAGAAGCTTTCTGCTTCAGGTAAAAAGAAAATGCCATCTATGGAGCCATTCCCATGTCCTCTGCCAAAAATGGCGAAGTGAATGACAGGTACAAACTATTTATTGGGAGCCCATAATTGTCAAACTGGCCTGATAACTCTAGATGCAAGAACAAATGTTGATAAGTTTGACCCTTCCACAGCTTCATCTTGCTCCTTCATTGCCCAAAAGATGCAGAATCCACTCGAAAAGGCTAGTATAAGCAAGGGAATAGGCACAAAGAAAACATGTTTTTGATCGAAGTACTTTAGAATATAAATTCTGTTGTGTGTTTCTGTTCTGTCATCTGTTGTGTGGAGATACAGGGGAGAGCAGTCAGCCCTTGAAGGAACCTTTGAAATTGCACCAAAACATAAATATACTTGACATCATGTGTTGCATTTTCCTTGTGGAGATACATCCCTGGCCTCTATGAAATACAACTTCTATTATAAGCTTTGAACATAACAGCACTTCCCTCCCAAGCACACCTTTACCTTTACTTTACACTTTTACTTTACTACACTTTTACCTTTACTTTACTTTACCTTTACTTTACACCTCCCTCCCAGCACACTAAAAATGTACTACGGAGACATAGAAAGACAGAACACAAAAACAAGATCCAAATTATGATGGTCTTCAGACACGCCAAATTCAGCGGGCTTCAGAACAGCTTGAAAAGATTTGCAAAGTCAGAAAAGCGTCATATATGAAACAACTGCGCAAAAAAGGGCTATTCTCAGGAGCTAAACAAATGCACTACACTGCTTTTGCTGATTTTTTAAATCCCTGAAATTTTTAGAATATATTTTTCAGAGAACTGAAATATTTAAACTGAAATAAACTTACTATTCTAGTAAATTTTAGCGAAAAATATTTTCATAAATGATTGCTATAACGTAGACAAGCACGGCGCTTCAGATACCTTCTAAGCGCTAGCCCCTAAAATACAACAAAACAAACGGAAATAGTGTTCAAGCCCGCATGGTGATGGTAATGTGGATGGACTCGAGTTGTTTTTTGTGTCAGATTTACTTTTTGGTGGAGATTGGGTGCAACCTTTTTTATACCATGTTTGGTGCGAACATGTGGAAAACTAGTGGTTCTTTATCAAGATAGGCTGATGGACCTTGTTGGCCTGTTGGCTTACCTACTTTGCAGATCGGGCTGACCCAAGCAGAACTATCTTTTGACTATATTCCAAGCTTTTTACTGGCTAAATTAAAAGGAAATGCTCACATGTATCAATTCAGGGACAATGTGAAGGATTTTTGGTTCATTCACCGCCATTCTGCCATGATATTCTGAAAAGTTTTAGCTGAAAACTTGTCACTGCTCTTTCCTCTATTCATAAACATTATTGGAACTTAATTGTGAGGCTCGTGCCAGCACAAAATGATTTTTAAAAGTGCAACCATGGAGGAAATTTCTGATATTAGTGGGCTTATTTCATCCTGATTCTTTTAGCTGCCATGTGCATATCTCTATCTCGAATGCCCATTGTTTTATAAGGTGATGCTGGTCATTATCTGAAGTAAGCTTGCATCATAAGCAAGGCATGTTTCATACTGTGTTTTTCAGTATCATTTTCTGCTGAATTATTAAGATAGCTGAGACTACTGATGCCGCATGCACCTTTTTAATATGGTTTTGGGTGCAACCGAAACTTTTTCCAGGATAAATTGGCTTAAAATATGTATTTGAGACAGGTTTAAAGTAAATAAATGCTGTATACAGTCGTTTATGGTTTTTCCATGATACCGGGCCTTCCCGGGCTTGATAAGCCATTTCTACCACAAACCGGGCTTGTGACGGGCTTCTAAAATCAGCAGCAGACCGGGCCCGGGCCCGGGTCTGCAAAATTGCCCGAAACTCCCACCTCTAGTGTCCATGAATGATTAGCCACAGCATATGAAATGGCAGTCGCATGCTAAAATGTTGCTCCGCGGCTGAAGTGCCTCCTCTAAACGAAAATATTGTGGCTGCCCATAGGCGGATCCAGGATTTCCGATCGGGGGGCCATCTTCCCAGGGGGAAGGGCAACATCCAGACCAGGGGGCGCCAGTTTTTGACCGGCAAAACCTATCAGGTGGGAGCCAAATCCTGCCAGTGGGCGCCGGTTTTAGCATCCCGGGGAGAAGTGACATATCAGGGAGCTCCCTCGACCTTTCAGGGGGTGCCGCGAATATTTCAGGGGGCGCCAAAGGGTCGATGGGGGCACATGCCCCCCTTTGCCCCCTGGATCCGCCTATGTGGCTGTCCATTTTTTATTTATTTTTATTCTGTTGTGTGCTAACGTGCATCATCCCATGCTTTTGTATTGTGTTCCCAGGTTTTGCCGCTCTCAAAAGGTGACGACACAATGGCAGCAAGCCGTGTGCAAACCATGTCTCGAGCAGATGTCATCGAAGTCAACTTTTGTCATGGATACCTGATGGGCGTGAAGCAAAGTGGTGGAAATAGTAAGAAATATTTTCATAATAATTCAAAGTGCTTTCCCAATTTTGGTCCTCACACCCCAAGACAAGACAGCTATGATATTTTGCCAATTGTGCTGTACATTGCAGTTGAGAGTTGAACGATGGCTTTTGACGGTGGAAAACATGAACCCATAGAGAAGCGCGAAATGAACTTGATTAAATACTCTGTTGGTATTGCATCCAGATGCTGTGCCGAGTGTTCAAGCTTTTCTAAAAGCTAAGAGAGCACGAGTTTTGTCGGGTGCTCGCACTAGGAGACTCTTCTGTGAGGATTCCCGATGTGAAATTCTGACGTTGTATTCTAGATCAATATTAGCACGCGCATTGACGGGGGTGTGACCCACCTTCGCTTTGACGGTGGGCGGGTACCCCCATCCCAAGATCTCGAGAATCACGCAAGATAGCAAAAACGGTAAACGGCGTTGGGTAGCCCATCCAATTCTCTATGGAAAATAATGGAGCAAAACAATTTATCCTATTGTAATCCTCGCGGCAAGCCAAATCAAATGATATACAATATGACCTCGCTAGATCATATTAGGTCAAATCAAGGATTTGACCTGATCTGAGGCAGTGGCGGATCTAGCCGGTCAGTTTGGGAGGGGCAAACCAAAGTCGAAGAGAAAAGAAAAAAGGAAAAAAACGTCACGCAGTGCAAAACAGCGCTACAAATACAATGACTTCCCAGTAGAATTTTGGGTGTGTGAGGCAAATTTTTCCGTTTGGGGGGCAAATGCCTTTTTTGCCCCTCCCCCTGGATCCGCCACCGATCTGAGGTCAGGTCAAAGTCAATTTAGGTCAAAATGGATATAATTAGAACCGCAAAGACAATTCAAATGCTTTTGAAATGAATACTCTATCGCCATCCATTACTAAGTTATAAGATAAAACCATTTTCCCATGTAATTCTAATGGAGAGGTCATGGCTCGTACCTGACCTTAGGTCATCGATAGAAAAAATGCCAGAGCATATTTTAGAGCACTCGGTGGGCCCGCTATCTGAATAAGTTTCAATCTGATAAGTTTATCCTGTTCTGACCTATGCTATTTCAAACCTTTTTTGAGGTGGTCAATTGACCTGTACTGGTGATCTGACCTGAGATGACCTAACCTTAAAATGTTGACAAAGGTTGTGAAAATGATCAGAGAAAAGGCATGCCAAGTACGGCGGCACTACGCGCCGCCGTTTTTATGCTGCCTTAAAAAAACCCAAGGGGGTACCCGCCCCTCCCCCGTCAATGCGCCTGTTAACCCTATTTCCGGCAGGGGGCTAATATTGCCCCCCTTCAGGTTTTTCGAGAATATCTCCGAAACGGCTTGCGATAGAACTTTGAAACTTCCTGACTTTTCCTAAAACTAGTACAGGCAGGTTTTCTGAAATTTTCAAGATTATATATTTACCAGGGGCGGAGCTATGGCTGGGTTTTGGGAAGGTTCTATCCACAAACCAAGTATTATTGTATGCGATGGGTTTTTTGTAAAAGGAAGCCGTCTCTGCTGATCCTGATACCAGTTATATGGTTTTATTATATCATTTTTTATGTGAGATGATAGTGCATTCACAATTGTCACTATTTGTATTCATCAGGGGCGGTTACAGCAGTTCAAAATGGGGGGAATGTTATCAAGAAGGACTAAACGTTAGCAAGTGAGAAGACTGCTTACAGCCGTGCCAGGGCGAATACAATTGGGTATATGAAAATTCAAAATAGTTATAACCCAATTCTAGATTACCAGAGGCGTGTCCAGTCACTACACATTTTCAAAATGTATATTCCCAGCCAGTATCACCGCCGCGACTCAATATCGTTCTATATTGAAAATGTGTTTCCAATCACCCCCACCCCTCACGACGAGTCCTTGATCCGCCTATGTCACCCCTTTCCCAGAGCTGCCATGGGAGGGTAAAAATTATCAAAAATTAAATTTCAACTAGTCGAGGGACTAATATACTCATGCATACCATTCGCATATTGTTGGTATGTATTTTACCCCACTGTTTTACCTTACTGCATCCGCCCCTGATGAGTTTTTCACTTTTTTCTCATGTATTTATGTGTCAAAGATGCCAAGCAGTATATGACGGCTTCTAATCCGCGTAACAAAAACTTTTTAGGTTGTATATATTTCCCCTCATAGTCCTGGTCCTGGAACTGCCATTGAATTTCAAATTTTTGCGTAACTCGAGTATATGAAAATTTTGGGTCAATTATTTGTAAATCTGAACTAGTTTTGTGAAAATCGTAAAACAGAGACAAGGGTTAGAAAATCTAAAAAATACACAAAAATTGTATATTTTGCACGACCTTCTCCTAAAAAATAAAAATTTTGAAATTTTCTTTTTCAAAATAAAGTTTAGCAGCAGAGGAATCTATGGCACTTTGAGTTTTCAAAATCGGCCGGTTAGATTACGAGATCTTAGGGGGCCGATATTGCCCCCCCTTGCCGGAAATAGGGGTAGCCGGGAGCCTGACGGAAATAGGGTTAAGTTTAATGTCACTTGATCTCTGGTGATCATGTCGTCTGATAACCTGTCAGCGAAATTATAATTCGGATCAAGTCGCGTTTTTTTATGTTTGGTGTCTGTGCTGTTTTTTGTGTCTTACCAATGACGCAATGCACGATTAACCTTTCAGTCTGGGAAGTATTGTAGGATATTTTACCAAAGCATGAACTGCTGACGATTTTTCTCATGCCTGAACCAGCACCTATTGTTTTAAATCGTTTAGACATGGGCGCAGAATGTCTACTGCAGTCGATGCGCACTAAAATTCTAAAATTCCAGGAATGTGATATATACAGGGTGTTTCAGAAAGAATGATATTTTTCAAATGTTCAGTAAAGTACCAAAAATTCTTCAAATTTGTTCCAAAAACGTTTATTTTAATGGTAAATTGTAGGACATTTTTCAATAAACATGTTTTATTTGCATCAAATATTTCCCCCGTCTTAAAAATAATTGGAAAATGATGCAAGAAACATACTATATCCCCGGTTATGCTTGAGAAAACGGAACTGGCAACACTAAAAAAGCTTTAGCACACAGAAATGGCACGTGAGCATGCACATCAAAGGTACAAGTTTAAGTAACATTACAAGTTTAAAACTTTTGGTTCAAGCTCAATATGGCTCATTGGCTCACCTTCCATATGAATCACTGGATGCGGCGGAGACAGCGCAAAAGACCTCACTTTTCACCGCAGACCAAGGGACGTGGACCAATTGGGGATTGCTTGCTTGGACGCGGGCTTTCCTAAGTTTGAGAGGTCTTTTTTAGGATTAATTTCCAGAGGCAATGTGCGTGTGGACTGTGATCTACCGCAGGGGCGATGTAAGGTTTGCAGTGTCATTAGCGTGATACTTGTCACGTGATACGCGCGTGATTTCTACGAACATTTTCGATGAAGGCAAAATAGACAGTATTTTCAACTCATTTTTAGGACTATTTTTGAAGTAGAAAAAATATCAAAACAGCTATCAAAATATGAGTAATCGTAAATGTCCCAAAATTCACTTTCGATTGATATGTAAATCATACCACAACAATCTATTTACAACCGCATTACGATCAATTCAAAAATATCATTCTTTTTGAAACACCCTGTATGTGAAGCTTAGTCCACTCGATCTTTCACGAGCAAGGCACCCAACTCGAGTGGATTCAAACGAAGCGTGTACCTGAGTTGTTCAGTGTAATATCCTGCAAGTAATTTGTGGTGAGATTTTAATAGTATCGGTGACTTGTAAACAATACAGATTTGCATGAATTATATGAATGATACAGGGGTTGCGTGTTCAATAAACGTGTATGACGCTTGTGTTACTGTGCTGATTGTCGTATAGAAACGTTTTAACAGAATCTAAAGAAGCATTCTAATCATAGTTAAATTTTATTTTCCAGCGTGTCTGGGCTCTTTCAGTGTGTGTAGAATTCGCTAATAGCCATTGGGATACTGACTGGTATTTAAATGTGTTTTTACTAATACTTATATTAATTTTAAAGCTATCGAGGATTTGGTGGTTTTCAAATTAAACTTCCGATAAATCGTGGACTGACCGTCTCTTCTAACTACACTACCACAGACAACGTGACGGCTCACGGGCAATCTGCTTTAACCTCAAATGTGTTAAATCTGGTGAGGAGGGCGAGTCGAGCTGATTGCGTTTGTTCCGCACCCAGGGCCGTCGTCACTGAATTTTTACTTGGGGGGGCGTTTATCGGACTGGCGATGACCAGGGTGGAAGGCATATTCCGAGAAATATGGTTGCATATGTAAGACCAACGAGATGCACCTCACCAACACTTATGCAGGGTTACGGACCAAGATATGAGAAACAAAATACGGGGTTTCCGTGCAAGTATGTCGATGTCTAGAGATTCTCCCCAATTCTCCTTCAACAATAACCCGCCTGCATACACATAGGAAGGGGGGGCAAGAGGCCTGTCTCCCCCGATTTTTCATCCAACAATTTCCCACTTGAAGTCGAATTTGATTGATTGAGATAGGTAACAAGGAGTCTAAATAACTTTGTGTTCCCTCTAACTTGTTTCGCCCGGAAGAGTTTGAAGATTTACCGAAACCATCACTCTCAGTCCCGATGCTTATTTGTCTAGTTTTCTAACTTCCGACCTCGGCTAAAAATGGTGAGTTGAAAATCGTTCGTTGTGTACTCACGTACCAATGAGCAAGCGTGATTCTCTCCACTCGTAGAGGGGTCTACTAGGTGGGGGATAGCGGCTCGTTTCTGGTGATACCTCTCATCGGAGAGCGAGGAGAGTCGCACTAGACTTTGGAGACAGTACCTCTGGGCCCATGGCATGGTTGAGGGAGTACGGGAAACCAAAGACGTGAAAATAGTTTTTTAAGCATTGACAAAAATAATAGTTTTTTTAGAAGTTAATTTCTGCTTCCTGGATCTGCCCCTGCGTGATTTGGGGTACAGGCATTGGCATCGAAGAGGGGAGGGACCCGCCCCCAACTCGCGAACCAGGAGGGAATCGCCCAAAATTGGAGGGCCTCAGTTAAGTTTTTTTGCATCTTCTCCCCATTGTCTGCGTGAACCCACGGAAATGTGCTGGTGCGGTGTACCACAGGGCAGCGTTTTCCGGAGACAGCAAAAATATTTAAAAATATCGCCTCTTGACCTTTGCACGCCCAAGCCCCTGGTCACCGCCTCCATAGCCTATACCTACATGTGATATTTTGCCACCTCTCCCCGGATCCGCTTATCCGATCAAAAATGACCCACCAGCTAAAGGCGGATCGAGTATGGTCAGTCGGGGGAGGGGCGCTATCCGATGTTTGCATCGGGGGCGGGGGACGGGAAGCGAAATTTCAGGGGGCGCTTACGAGCTTTTAGGGGGCGCCGTGAACATTTCAGGGGCAACCAAGGGTCGATGGGGGGCACGTGCCCCCTGGATCCGCCTATGTGACCCGCCCAAAATAAAAAAGGCGGAGTTGTCACCGAATGGTGGCCTCTCGCGAAATTTTTAAACTCTGTGAAATCTGGACGAGAAAATATTTTGGATGTAGCGGGTGGTGGGTGTCCCCATTCCATTCTAAAAAAAAGTTCGAATTTTTTAGTGCATCATCATTGCGTAATTGATTTATTTATTCATGGCTTTGAAATAATGGATAAACATCATATTTTTAGATAGATTGTTCCGGCAACAATACGGCATAAACTTTGTTTTATATAAAACACATTTTATTTAGCTTCAGCATGCCTTTTATTGAGCATCTTCTAAGTGAAAGACCATTCATCAGCTGACGCACCGTTCTTTTGATGCGCCAAAGTGGCCGAAGTCTGCGGCCGTCCGACTGATATGAATATCTAATAGACAACGCGCCCGCCGCACGAGTAGAGGAGCCGAAACGAGACAGACTACCCTGCCACCACCGGGCATTCGCGCTGGTCTATAGCATGCGTAGATAGCTATGGCATCTGTCTCGCATAGCAGCTACCAGTGCGCCGCCCGCAGCGACGCGACGACCGAACGGCGGGGTGAGGTTTCGAGCGGGAAACATACTAGCATTGTGTATTACATTTAATTAAAGGTACACTGTTGTTGCAATGATATGCAACCTGTTCCAATGGCAAGATATGTCTTTGAACTAGCTTTTTGCCTAATTTTATCCACTTCCATCTATATTAACCATTCGAAACCCAGGTGTGAAGCAGAAATGAACCGATGAAATTACCACTTTGAAATGTATTTTACGACTTATAGCTCGGGCGCCGTAAGAGATAAGTGGGGGGTATGAGTGAGATAAATGACGGCAACGAAGGTTTCTATCCAGCCGTGTTAAGTTCAATACCGTAGCTATCACGGTCTGGAAACCAGGGGGCTGAGAATAAAAATTTTAAAAACTTATATTTTATTTTTGCCTCTAAAATAAAAAGTTTCAGTCTGAAAGTATTTTATCCCTAAATATATAATAAAGGAGGCTATTCTCTTTTATTATGTGAAATGGGAACTAATTTATCTTAATTAGATCGGAAGATATAAGGGTTTGACTGATATTTTGGGAAATGCAGACCTTCGCAGAATGGGCCAAAAAGGACCCTTAAATTTCCGTTTTTGTTTTGTTTCTGTGTTTGTGCAGTACTGCACAAACCGGCCCTTAAGTTGGTATTTGACTCAGAACCTGAACTGCTGTAGCTTCAGATATTTCGAGCCTGTAGTTTAGACCATGAGTCTTATGCAAAATTTAGGGTGCAAAGTTTAAAAGCTAATTTGGAGCCTTAAATTTATAACTTTTTCTTTCAAACTTTTTGTGTGATCTACAAATTTCCCTGATGTAAAAAAGGGTGCAAGTTTGAAGACTGTAGATGAATTAACAAAAAATAGAAAAATAAAAGTTAAAAATCACATAATGCAAAATTCTGGGCAAAATTTTGAAAATTTTGAAAATTGACAACCGTGGTGCTTATTCATTTGGAAGTGCCTTCTATCCACAAAAGTTTTAGGTCTCTGATACCAGCGCTCAAAACAGACAACAACAACAACCTCGGCCTGCGGCCTCGGCAGGTGCCGCTCTGGCGCAGGAGAAGCCGGTGACAATGTACGTTAGCCAAACAGTTCGATTGACAGGCGAGTTTTTTCAGCAGTTTGATACTTATAACAACGCAATGTTGGAGTTTTAGGTTTTGTGTTCTCATTATGGCTCCATTCAATCCCCTGTCTAGGCCCATGTTTTCCTAAATTAGCATGTCTCTGCATACTGCACCACGCTTGCCCTCTGTTCATATCATCAAATAAATAAACACACGCATAATGTTTGTTTTGTTAAGCAAAGACTGGGCATGACGAGAAGAAAGGAGATACAATATAAAATATGATGGGTTTTCCGACGGTATTTCACCCATACCTGCAGATTTTCACCAAATTCAGCCTATTTGTTACCGAGTTATGCCCCAGCTCGAGACCTCAGCCCCACCACCGAACTGATGTCCTGGATCCGCCTATGCTCGAGCTCCTTACCCCAACCCCTTACATATGTCCTGGATCTGCCTATGCTCGAACTCCGTAGCCCCACCTCGATACTGCCCTGGACCCGCCTATGCTTGAACTTCTTAGCCCCTACCCCTAATGATGTCCTGGATCTGCCTATGCTCGAGCTCCCGAGCCCCACCCACGTACTGATGTCCTGAATCCGCTTATGCTCGAGCTCCTTAGCCCCACTCCCGTACTGATGTCCTGGATCCGCTTATGTTTTAACTCTTTAGCCCCTACCTGTTTTAACTCTTTAGCCTCTTGATGTCCTGGATCCGCTTATGCTCGAGCTCCTTAGCCCCACCCCCGTACTGATGTCTTTGATCCGCCTATACTCGAGCCCCTTAGCCCCGGCCCCGTACTGATGTCCTGGATCCGCCTCTGCTCGAGCTCCTTAGCCCGACACCCATACTGATGTCCTGGATCCGCCTATGCTCGAGCTCCTTAGCCCCATCTCCGTACAGATGTCCTGGATCCGCCTATGCTGGATCTCCTAGCCCCATCCCCGTACCGATATGCTGGATCCGCCTATGCTCAAACCCCTTAGCCTCTAACCCCGTACTGATATCCTGGCTCCGCTTATGCTCGAGCTCCTTAGCCCCACCCCCGTACTGATGTCCTGGATCCGCCTATGCCCGAACTCTTTAGCCCCTACCCCTCTGCTGATGTCCTGGATCCGCTTATGCTTGAGCTCCTTAGCCCCACCTCTGTACTGATGTCCTTTATCCGCCTATACTCGAACCCCTTAGCCCCACCCCCGTACTGATGCCCTGGATCCGCCTCTGCTCGAGCTCCTTAGCCCCACACCCATACTGATGTCCTGGATCCGCCTATACTCCAGCTCTATAGCCCCACCCCCGTACAGATGTCCTGGATCCACCTATGCTCGATCTCCGTAGCCCCACCCCCGTACTGATGTCCTGGATCCGCCTTTACTCAGGCTCCGGAGCCACACCCCTGCACTGATGTCCTGGATCCGCCTATGCTCGAGCTCCTTAGCCCCACCCCCGAACTGATGTCCTGGATCTGCCTATGCTCGAACTCCGTAGCCCCACCTCCGTACTGCCCTGGATTCGCCTATACTCAAACTCTTTATTCCCTACCACCCTACTAATGTCCTGGATCCGCCTATGCTGGAACGCCCGAGCCCCACCACCGTACTGATGTCCTGGATCCGCCTATGCTCGAGCTCCTTAGCCCCACCCCCGTACTGAGGCCTGAATCCGCCTTTGCTGGAGCTCCTTAGCCCCACCCCCGTACTGATGTCCTGGATCCTCCTATGCTCGAACTTCTTAGCCCCACCTCCGTACTGATGTCCTGGATCCGCATATGCTCGAACTCATTAGCCCGTACCCCCTACTGATGTCCTGGATCCGCCTATGCTCGAGCTCCTTACCCCACCTTCTTCCTGATGTCTTGGATCCGCCTATGCTCGAACTCCGTAGCCCCTACCCCCCCCACTGATGTCCTGGATCCGCCTATGCTCGAGCTCCTTACCCCACCCCCTTACTGATGTCCTGGATCCGCCTGTGCTCGAACTTCGTAGCCCCACCTCTGTACTGCCCTGGATCCGCCTATGCTCGAACTACTTAGCCCCCACCCCCTACTGATGTCCTGGATCCGACTATGCTCGAGCTCCCGAGCCCCACCCCCGTACTGATCAGCTGAATCCGCTTATGCTCGAGCTTCTTAGCCCCACCGCCGTACTGATGTCCTAGATCCGCTTCTGCTCGAGCTCCTTAGCCCCATCCCCGTACTAATATCCTAGATCCGCCTATGCTCGAACTCCGTAGCCCCTACCCCCTACTGATGTCCTGGATCCGCCTATGCTGGAACTCCCGAGTCTCACCCCGTACTGATGTCCTGATTCCGCTAATGCTCAGCTGCTTAGCCCCATCCCCGTACTAATGTCCTGGATCCGCCTGTGCTCTAACTCCCTAGCCCGACGCTCGTACCGATGTCCTGGATCCGCCTATGCTCTAACTCCCTAGCCCGACCCTCGTACCGATGTCCTGGATCCGCCTATGCTCTAACTCCCTAGCCCCACCCTCGTACTGATGTCCTGGGTCCGCCTATGCTCGAACTCTTTAGCCCTTACCCCCATGCTGATGTCCTGGATCCGCTTATGCTCGATCTCCTTACCCCCACACCAGTAGCGCCCCACCTCCGTGCCCCCCGCCCCCGAAACGACATAGGCAGATCCAAGGGGAAAGGGGACAGGTGCCCCCATAGAATCTTAGCGCCCCCTGAAATTGTCCCGGAAACCCCTGGAAAGTTCGATGGCACCCCCTGAAATGTCGTTTTCCCCGAGATGCAGGTATCGGGGTCTACTGATAGGTTTGAGCGCCTACTTGATAGGTTTTTCCGGCCAAAAGTGGCGTCCCTGGTGTAGATAGCGCCCACCAGGAAGTTTCCCCTTCCACCTCGCCCCCGATAGGCAATCCTGGATCCGCGTATGGGAAGCGACATTTCAGGGAGCGTCATCGACCTTGAGAGGCGTGTCTTTACAATTTCAGAGGGCGCCGATGGTCGATTGGGGGTTGGGGGAGGGGATGGGGGGAGAAGGGTGGGGGGGCACCTAGCCTTCTTATTCCCTGGATCCACCCATGGTCCAAAAACAGAAACATAATACTCTTATTGTAATCTCAGACTTTTACGGTACTCTAATTACTTGTGATGCATTATGGGTAGTGTTGGGTACTTTTTACCAGACCATAAATAAACAGAAACGGCCGCGCCGATCGCCGGCGTTGCCGCGACGTGGACGCAGGGGTGACGCGTGGTGATTTTATACAACGATGCGTGGAGAAACGGCATGTTAGTAAAGGTAACTTGGTGTTTCATTGATAACTATGCAGATGGAATGTCGACATATGTCTCTTACCTAGCTGCATGCAAAATTTCATTTCCCTCCAATGACTCTAACCACCCTAAACCCCGGTGTGAAGCAAAAATGAACTGATAAAATTACCACTGTGAAATGCATTTTACGGCTTATAGCGCGGAAGCCGTAAGAGATAAGTGGGGGGTATGAGTTAGAAAAATGACGGCAACGAAGTTTTCTATCCAGCCGTGTTAAGTTCAATACCGTAGCTATCATGTTCTGAAAACCAGGGGCTGAGAATAAAAATTTTAAAAACTTATATTTTATTTTTGCCTATAAAATAAAAAGTTTCAGTCTGAAAGTTTTTATCTCTAAATTTATAATAAAGGAGGCTATTCTCTCTTATTATCTGAAATGGGAACTAATTTTTATCAATTAGATCGGAAGATATAAGGGTTTGAATGATATTTTGGGAAATGCAGACCTTCACGGAATGGGCCAAAAAGGACCCTTAAATATACGTTTTTGTTTTGTTTCTGTGTTTGTGCAGTACTGCACAAACCGGCCTTTAAGTTCATATTTGACTCAGAACCTGAACTGCTGTAGCTTCAGATATTTTGAGCCTGTAGTTTAGTCCATGAGTTTTATGCCAAATTTAGGGTGCAAAGTTTAAAAGCTAATTTAGAGCCCTAAATTTAAAGGTTTTTCTTTCCAACTTTTTGTGTGAACTACAAATTTCCCTGATGTAAAAGGGTGCAAGTTTGAAGAGTCTAGATGAATTAGCAAAAAATAGAAAAATAAAAGTTAAAAATCACATAATGCAAAATTCTGGGCAAAATTTTGAAAATTTTGAAAATTGACAACCGTGGTGCTTATTCATTTGGAAGTGCCTTCTATCCACAAAAGTTTAGGTCTCTGATACCAGCGCTCAGAACAGACAACAACAACAACAACAACAACAACAACAGACAACGACGACGAGACCGGAAAAACTGTCAGAATAGAAGCCGTTTCTTACTTCGTTCGTCACCGGCTTCGACCTCGGCCTGCGGCCTCGGCAGGTGCCGGTCTGGCGCAGGAGAAGCCGGTGACAATGTACGTTAGCCAAACAGTTCGATTGACAGGCGAGTTTTTTTCAGCAGTTTGATACTTATAACAAAGCAATGTTGGAGTTTTAGGTTTTGTGTTCTCATTATGGCTCCATTCAATCCCCTGTCTAGGCCCATGTTTTCCTAAATTAGCATGTCTCTGCATACTGCACCACGCTTGCCCTCTGTTCATATCATCAAAGAAATAAACACACGAATAATGTTTGTTTTGTTAAGTAAAGATTGGGCATGACGAGAAGAAAGGAGATACAATATAAAATATGAAGGGTTTTTCGACGGTATTTCACCTATACCTGCAGATTTTCACCAAATTCAGCCTATTTGTTACCGAGTTATGCCCCAGCTCGAGACCTCAGCCCCACCACCGAACTGATGTCCTGGATCCGCCTATGCTCGAGCTCCTTACCCCAACCCCCTTACATATGTCCTGGATCTGCCTATGCTCGAACTCCGTAGCCCCACCTCTATACTGCCCTGGACCCGCCTATGCTTGAACTCCTTAGCCCCTACCCCTAATGATGTCCTGGATCCGCCTATGCTCGAGCTCCCGTAGCCCCACCCACGTACTGATGTCCTGAATCCGCTTATGCTCGAGCTCCTTAGCCCCACTCCCGTACTGATGTCCAGGATCCGCTTATGTTTTAACTCTTTAGCCCCTTCCTGTTTTAACTCTTTAGCCTCTTGATGTCCTGGATCCGCTTATGCTCGAGCTCCTTAGCCCCACCCCCGTACTGATGTCTTTGATCCGCCTATACTCGAGCCCCTTAGCCCCGGCCCCGTACTGATGTCCGGGATCCGCCTCTGCTCGAGCTCCTTAGCCCGACACCCATACTGATGTCCTGGATCCGCCTATGCTCGAGCTCCTTAGCCCCATCTCCGTACAGATGTCCTGGATCCGCCTATGCTGGATCTCCTAGCCCCATCCCCGTACCGATATGCTGGATCCGCCTATGCTCAAACCCCTTAGCCTCTAACCCCGTACTGATATCCTGGCTCCGCTAATGCTCGAGCTCCTTAGCCCCACCCCCGTACTGATGTCCTGGATCCGCCTATGCCCGAACTCTTTAGCCCCTACCCCTCTGCTGATGTCCTGGATTCGCTTATGCTTGAGCTCCTTAGCCCCACCTCTGTACTGATGTCCTTTATCCGCCTATACTCGAACCCCTTAGCCCCACCCCCCGTACTGATGCCCTGGATCCGCCTCTGCTCGAGCTCCTTAGCCCCACACCCATACTGATGTCCTGGATCCGCCTATACTCCAGCTCTTTAGCCCCACCCCCGTACAGATGTCCTGGATCAACCTATGCTCGATCTCCTTAACCCCACCCCCGTACTGATGTCCTGGATCCGCGTTTACTCAGGCTCCGGAGCCACACCCCTGCACTGATGTCCTGGATCCGCCTATGCTCGAGCTCCTTAGTCCCACACCCGAACTGATGTCCTGGATCTGCCTATGCTCGAACTCAGTAGCCCCACCTCCGTACTGCCCTGGATTCGCCTATACTCAAACTCTTTATTCCCTACCACCCTACTAATGTCCTGGATCCGCCTATGCTGGAACGCCTGAGCCCCACCACCGTACTGATGTCCTGGATCCGCCTATGCTTGAACTTCTTAGCCCCACCTCCGTACTGATGTCCTGGATCCGCATATGCTCGAACTCCTTAGCCCCTACCCCCCTATTGATGTCCTGGATCCGCCTATGCTCGAGCTCCTTACCCCACCCCCTTACTGATGTCCTGGATCCGCCTGTGCTCGAACTTGGTAGCCCCACCTCTGTACTGCCCTGGATCCGCCTATGCTCGAACTACTTAGCCCCCACCCCCCTACTGATGTCCTGGATCCGACCATGCTCGAGCTCCCGAGCCCCACCCCCGTACTGATCAGTTGAATCCGCTTATGCTCGAGCTTCTTAGCCCCACCGTCGGACTGATGTCCTAGATCCGCCTCTGCTCGAGCTCCTTAGCCCCATCCCCGTACTAATATCCTGGATCCGCCTATGCTCGAACTCCGTAGCCCCTACCCCCCTACTGATGTCCTGGATCCGCCTATGCTGGAACTCCCGAGTCTCACCCCCGTACTGATGTCCTGATTCCGCTAATGCTCAGCTGCTTAGCCCCATCCCCGTACTAATGTCCTGGATCCGCCTATGCTCTAACTCCCTAGCCCGACCCTCGTACCGATGTCCTGGATCCGCCTATGCTCTAACTCCCTAGCCCGACCCTCGTACCGATGTCCTGGATCCGCCTATGCTCTAACTCCCTAGCCCCACCCTCGTACTGATGTCCTGGGTCCGCCTATGGTCGAACTCTTTAGCCCTTACCCCCATGCTGATGTCCTGGATCCGCTTATGCTCGATCTCCTTACCCCCACACCAGTAACGCCCCACCTCCGTGCCCCCCGCCCCCGAAACGACATAGGCGGATCCAAGGGGAAAGGGGACAGGTGCCCCCATAGAATCTTAGCGCCCCTGAAATTGTCCCGGAAACCCCTGGAAAGTTCGATGGCACCCCCTGAAATGTCGTTTTCCCCGAGATGCAGGTATCGGGGTCTACTGATAGGTTTTAGCGCCTACTTGATAGGTTTTTCCGGCCAAAAGTGGCGTCCCTGGTGTAGATAGCGCCCACCAGGAAGTTTTCCCCTTCCACCTCGCCCCCGATAGGCAATCCTGGATCCGCGTATGGGAAGCGACATTTCAGGGAGCGTCATCGACCTTGAGAGGCGTGTCTTTACAATTTCAGAGGGCGCCGATGGTCGATTGGGGGTTGGGGGAGGGGATGGGGGAGAGGGGTGGGGGGCACCTAGCCTACTTATTCCCTGGATCCACCCATGGTCCAAAAACAGAAACATAATACTCTTATTGTAAACTCAGACTTTTACGGTACTCTAATTACTTGTGATGCATTATGGGTAGTGTTGGGTACTTTTTTACCAGACCATAAATAAACAGAAACGGCCGCGCCGATCGCCGGCGTTGCCGCGACGTGGACGCAGGGGTGACGCGTGGTGATTTCCTACAACGATGCGTGGAGAAACGGCATGTTTGTAAAGGTAACTTGGTGTTTCATTGATATATATATGCAGATGGAATGTCGACATATGTCTCTTACCTAGCTGCATGCAAAATTTCATTTCCCACCAATGACTCTAACCACCCTAAACCCCGGTGTGAAGCAAAAATGAATTGATAAAATTACCACTTTGAAATGCATTTTACGGCTTATAGCGCGGAAGCCGTAAGAGATAAGTGGAGGGTATGAGTGAGAAAAATGACGGCAACGAAGTTTTCTATCCAGCCGTGTTAAGTTCAATACCGTAGCTATCATGGTCTGGAAACGAGGGGGCTGAGAATAAAAATTTTAAAAACTTATATTTTATTTTTGCCTATAAAATAAAAAGTTTCAGTCTGAAAGCTTTTATCTCTAAATATATAATAAAGGAGGCTATTCTCTCTTATTATCTGAAATGAGAACTAATTTTTATCAATTAGATCGGAAGATATAAGGGTTTGAATGATATTTTGGGAAATGCAGACCTTCACGGAATGGGCCAAAAAGGACCCTTAAATTTCCGTTTTTGTTTTTTTTCTGTGTTTGTGCAGTACTGCACAAACCGGCCTTTATGTTGATATTTGACTCAGAACCTGAACTGCTGTAGCTTCAGATATTTTGAGCATGTAGTTTAGACCATGAGTTTTATGCCAAATTTAGGGTGCAAAGTTTAAAAGCTAATTTAGAGCCCTAAATTTAAAGTTTTTTCTTTCCAACTTTTTGCGTGAACTACAAATTTCCCTGATGTAAAATGGTGCAAGTTTGAAGAGTCTAGATGAATTAGCAAAAAATAGAAAAATAAAAGTTAAAAATCACATAATGCAAAATTCTGGGCAAAATTTTGAAAATTTTGAAAATTGACAACCGTGGTGCTTATTCATTTGGAAGTGCCTTCTATCCACAAAAGTTTTAGGTCTCTGATACCAGCGCTCAGAACAGACAACAACAACAACAACCTCGGCCTGCGGCCTCGGCAGGTGCCGCTCCGGCGCAGGAGAAGCCGGTGACAATGTACGTTAGCCAAACAGTTCGATTGACAGGCGAGTGTTTTCAGCAGTTTGATACTTATAACAACATAATGTTTGAGTTTTAGGTTTTGTGCTCTCATTATGGCTCCATTTAATCCCCTGTTTAGGCCCATGTTTTCCTAAATTAGCATGTATCTGCATACTGCACCACGCTTGCCCTCTGTTTATGTTATCACATAAATAAACACACGTATAATTTTTGTTTTGTTAAGCAAAGACTAGCATGACCAGAAGAAAGGCGATGCAATATAAAATATGACGGGTTTTCCGACAGTATTTCACCTATACCTGCAGATTTTCACCCAATTCAGCCTATTTGTTACCGAGTTATGCCCCAGCTCGAGACCTCAGCCCCACCCCCGTACTGATGTCCTGGATCGGCCTATACTCTAACTTCTTAGCCCCACCTCCGTACTGATGTCCTGGATCCGCCTATGCTCCATCTCCTTAGCCCCACCCCCGTACTGATGTCCTGGATCCGCCTTTACTCGAGCTCCGGAGCCCCACCCCCGCACCGATGTCCTGGATCCGCCTATGCTCGAGCTCCTTAGCCCCAGCCCCGAACTGATGTCTTGGATCCGCCTATGCTCGAGCTCCTTAGCCCCACCCCCGTACTGATGTCCTGGATCCGCCTATGCTCTAACTCCCTAGCCTCACCCTCGTACTGATGTCCTGGATCCGCCTATTCTCTATCTCCCTAGGCCCACCCTCGTACTGATGTCCTGGATCCGCCTATGCTCGAGCTCCCTAGCCCCATCCCCGTACTGATGTCCTGGATCCGCCTATGCTCGAGCTGCTTAGCTCCACCCCGTACTGATGTCCTGGATCCGCCTATGCTCGAGCTCCTTAGCCCCACCCCCGGACTGATGTCCTGGATTCGCCTATGAGCGAGCTCCTTAGGCCCATCCCTGTACTGATGTCCTGGATCCGCCTATGCTCGAGCTCCTTAGCCCCACCCCGTACTGATGTCCTGGTTCCGCCTATGCTCGAACTCCGTAGCCCCACCTCCGTACAGTCCTGGATCCGCCTATGCTCAAGCTCCTTAGCCCCATTCCCGGACTGATGTCCTGTATCCGCCTATGCTTGAGGTCCCGAGGTCCAACCCCGTACTGATGTGCTCGATCCGCCTATGCTCGAGCTCCTTAGCCCCACCCCCGTATTGATGTCCTGGATCCGCTTATGCTCGAGCTCCTTAGCCCCACCTCCGTGCTGATGTCCTGGATTCGCCTATGCTCGATCTCCTTAGCCCACCCCCGTACTGATGTCCTGGGTCCGCCTATGCTCGAGCTCCTTAACCCCACCCCCGAACTGATGTCCTGGATCCGCCTATGCTGGAGCTCCTTAGCCCCACCCCCTACTGATGTCCTGGATCCGTCTATGCTCGAGCTCCTTAGCCCCACCCCCGTATTGATGTTCTGGATCCGCTTATGCTCGAGGTCCCGAGTTCCAACCCGCTCCTGATGTCCTGGATCCGCCTTTGCTCGAGCTCCTTAGCCCCAACCCGTACTGATGTCCTGGATCCGCCTATGCTCGAGCTCACTAGCCCCACCCCGGTACTGATGTCTTGGATCCGCCTATGCTCGAGCTCCTTAGCCCCACCCTCATACTAATGGCCTGGATCCGCCACTGCTTATTAAGTTTATTTAAGCAGGGAGTGCAAGGAGTCACGTGTCATGGTATCACCACAAAGAGGTTTATTCGGCTGGTAAAGAAATGGTGTGCAACGGTGGATCCTTTGGCCAGTGCTACCTATGGTTAGAGGATGCATTAACTAGTGGGTAGATAGATAGACAGATGATAAACTTTTATTGGACGAAAACAATATGACAGGTATAACAAATAGATTGACGCAAAAGCCCGAAGGCTTAAGTGGTGGGGCCTCTCTTATCTCTCTTATAAAACACATCACTTTTACCGGATCTATCACACACATACACAGTAAGATTTGGACACACATAAAGAAACAAAACACAACAAACCAAACAAGCAAACCAGTTCCTGACCACCATTTTGTTTTTTTATTCGTCCAAAGTCGCCGCAGCGAGCGCGACCCTACCGCACGGCCGCCACCCGGCCGTCCGACTGATATGAATATCTAATAGACAACGCGCCCGCCGCACGAGTAGAGGAGCCGAAACGAGACAGACTACCCTGCCACCACCGGGCATTCGCGCTGGTCTATAGCATGCGTAGATAGCTATGGTATCTGTCTTGCATAGCAGCTACCAGTGCGCCGCCCGCAGCCACGCTACGGCCGAACGGCGGGGTGAGGTTTCGAGCGGAAAACTTACTAGCATTGTGTATTACATTTAATTAAAGGTACACTGTTTTTGCTATGATATGCAACCTGTTGCGATGGCAAGATATGTCTTTCAACTAGCTTTTTGCCGAATTTCATCCACTTCCATCTATATTAACCATTCGAAATCCTGGTGTGAAGCAAAAATGAACCGATAAAATTACCACTATGAAATGTATTTTACGGCTGATAGCGCGGAAGCCGTAAGAGATAAGTGGGGGGTATGAGTGAGAAAAATGACGGCAACGAAGTTTTCTATCCAGCCGTGTTAAGTTCAATACCGTAGCTATCATGGTCTGGAAACCAGGGGGCTGAGAATAAAAATTTTAAAAACTTATATTTTATTTTTGCCTCTAAAATAAAAAGTTTTAGTCTGAAAGTTTTTTTCTCTAAATATATAATAAAGGAGGCCATTCTCTTTTATTATCTGAAATGGGAACTAATTTATCTTAATTAGATCGGAAGATATAAGGGTTTGACTGATATTTTGGGAAATGCAGACCTGCGCAGAATGGGCCAAAAAGGACTCTTAAATTTCTGTTTTTGTTTTGTTTCTGTGTTTGTGCAGTACTGCACAAACCGGCCTTTAAATTGGTATTTGACTCAGAACCTGAATTGCTGTAGCTTCAGATATTTCGAGCCTGTTGTTTAGACTATGAGTTTTATGCCAAATTTAGGGTGCAAAGTTTAAAAGCTAATTTGGAGCCTTAAATTTATAACTTTTTCTTTCAAACTTTTTGTGTGATCTACAAATTTCCCTGATGTAAAAGGGTGCAAGTTTGAAGACTGTAGATGAATTAACAAAAAATAGAAAAATAAAAGTTAAAAATCACATAATGCAAAATTCTGGGCAAAATTTTGAAAATTTTGGAAATTGACAACCGTGGTGCTTATTCATTTGGAAGTGCCTTCTATCCACAAAAGTTTTAGGTCTCTGATACCAGCGCTCAGAACAGACAACAACAACAACCTCGGCCTGCGGCCTCGGCAGGTGCCGGTCTGGCGCAGGAGAAGCCGGTGACAATGTACGTTAGCCAAACAGTTCGATTGACAGGCGAGTTTTTTTCAGCAGTTTGATACTTATAACAAAGCAATGTTGGAGTTTTAGGTTTTGTGTTTTCATTATGGCTCCATTCAATCCCCTGTCTAGGCCCATGTTTTCCTAAATTAGCATGTCTTTGCATACTGCACCACGCTTGCCCTCTGTTCATATCATCAAAGAAATAAACACACGCATAATGTTTGTTTTGTTAAGCAAAGATTGGGCATGACGAGAAGAAAGGAGATACAATATAAAATATGAAGGGTTTTTCGACGGTATTTCACCTATACCTGCAGATTTTCACCAAATTCAGCCTATTTGTTACCGAGTTATGCCCCAGCTCGAGACCTCAGCCCCACCACCGAACTGATGTCCTGGATCCGCCTATGCTCGAGCTCCTTACCCCATCCCCTTACATATGTCCTGGATCTGCGTATGCTCGAACTCCGTAGCCCCACCTCTATACTGCCCTGGATCCGCCTATGCTTGAACTCCTTAGCCCCTACCCCTACTGATGTCCTGGATCCGCCTATGCTTGAGCTCCCGAGCCCCACCCACGTACTGATGTCCTAAACCCGCTTATGCTCGAGCTCCTTAGCCCCACCCCCGTACTGATGTCCTGGATCCGCTTATGTTTTAACTCTTTAGCCCCTACCTGTTTTAACTCTTTAGCCCCTTGATGTCCTGGATCCGCTTATGCTCGAGCTCCTTAGCCCCACCCCCGTACTGATGTCTTTGATCCGCCTATACTCGAGCCTCTTACCCCAGCCCCGTACTGATGTCCTGGATCCGCCTCTGCTCGAGCTCCTTAGCCCGACACCCATACTGATGTCCTGGATCCGCCTATGCTCGAGCTCCTTAGCCCCACCTCCGTACAGATGTTTTGTATCCGCCTATGCTTGAGCTCCCGAGCCCCACCCACGTACTGATGTCCTAAACCCGCTTATGCTCGAGCTCCTTAGCCCCACCCCCGTACTGATGTCCTGGATCCGCTTATGTTTTAACTCTTTAGCCCCTACCTGTTTTAACTCTTTAGCCCCTTGATGTCCTGGATCCGCTTATGTTCGAGCTCCTTAGCCCCACCCCCGTACTGATGTCTTTGATCCGCCTATACTCGAGCCTCTTACCCCAGCCCCGTACTGATGCCCTGGATCCGCCTCTGCTCGAGCTCCTTAGCCCCACACCCATACTGATGTCCTGGATCCGCCTATGCTCCAGCTCTTTAGCCCCACCCCCCGTACAGATGTCCTGGATCCACCTATGCTCGATCTCCTTAGCCCCACCTCCGTACTGATGTCCTGGATCCGCCTTTACTCGAGCTCCGGAGCCACACCCCTGCACTGATGTCCTGGATCCGCCTATGCTCGAGCTCCTTAGCCCCACCCCCGTACTGATGTCCTGGATCTGCCTATGCTCGAACTCCGTAGCCCCACCTCCGTACTGCCCTGGATTCGCCTATACTCGAACTCTTTAGCCCCTACCACCCTACTATTGTCCTGGATCCACCTATGCTGGAACGCCCGAGCCCCACCACCGTACTGATGTCCTAGATCCGCCTATGCTCGAGCTCCTTAGCCCCACCCCCCGTACTGAGGCCTGAATCCGCCTTTGCTGGAGCTCCTTAGCCCCACCCCTGACTGATGTCCTGGATCCGCCTATGCTCGAACTTTTTAGCCCCACCTCCGTACTAATGTCCTGGATCCGCCTATGCTCGAACTCCTTAGCCCCTACCCCCTACTGATGTCCTGGATCCGCCTATGCTTGAGCTCCTTACCCCACCTTCTTACTGATGTCCTGGATCCGCTTATGCTCGAACTCCGTAGCCCCTACCCCCCCCACTGATGTCCTGGATCCGCCTTTACTCGAGCTCCGGAGCCACACCCCTGCACTGATGTCCTGGATCCGCCTATGCTCGAGCTCCTTAGCCCCACCCCCGAACTGATGTCCTGGATCTGCCTATGCTTGAACTCCATAGCCCCACCTCCGTTCTGCCCTGGATTCGCCTATACTCGAACTCTTTAGCCCCTACCACCCTACTAATGTCCTGGATCTGCCTATGCTGGAACGCCCGAGCCCCACCACCGCACTGATGTCCTAGAGCCGCCTATGCTCGAGCTCCCGAGCCCCACCCCCCGTACTGATCAGCTGAATCCGCTGATGCTCAAGCTTCTTAGCCCCAGCCCCGTACTGATGTCCTGGATCCACCTATGCTCGAACTCTCTAGCCCCCTACCCACGTTCTGATGTCCTGGATCCGCTTATGCTCGAGCTCCTTAGCCTCACCCCCGTACTGATGTCCTTGATCCGCCTATCAGTATCAGTATCAGTATCAGTATATTATCGGATTACTCCTCTTGTGAGGCTTTTCAGTTTCCTCGTCAAATCACACACACACACACACCATGGATCGCACAAACTGAGGAACGTTGCACCGCGACACCACTATCACTCGCAATATGGAAGAGAAAGCAAATCATTCGTCGTACACATTTCATTAAAAGAGGCAGTACAAAAAGTAAAAATAAAAAGTATAAAACAAAAATACTCAGCAGGCTAAATCCGAGTCTAAAAACCTGATCATTATAGTAAAACCAAAAACTAAAAAATTTACGTTAAAATTCACCCTAAAATATACAACTCGATGACTCGGCTGCACCCAGCTAATCTTCCTCCCTGAGTAGAACATTCAGTCTACTCTTAAAACTTATTATGTTACAATTTCGCATTTCGGTTGTCAGGCTGTTAAAAGGTGCCGCCGTCACATACGCTAGTCTCCGCTTCCCTGCATTTGTCCGCGGTCTGGGTGGGCGTAGATGCCCAGTCTGACGCGTTCGGTGGTCATGATCGGTAAAACGGAACAATTCTCGTAGGACCGTTGGTTGACCTGTGCTGAGTACACTTTTGGCTAGACATAGTTGGTGGTACTCGGTGAGCTCATTGACAGACATAAACCCTAGTCGTCTCGCTTCCTGAGATATACGTTCAAACTTCCGCTTGCCAGAGATGACTCGTGCGCAAAAATTGACAACTTTCTGTACCCTATGTAATTGTGAAGCGCAGCATGTGCCATAAATAGCTATACAATAACGTAGTGTGGACATAACTAGTGCGTTAACTATTTGTTTTAGTACTATGCGAGGAATGACATGACTGGCATGGAGAAGTCCAACTAGGATGCCTGTGCACTTTGCAGTTAGGTGATCAATGTGTGTTTGGTACGTCAGGTGTCTATCCATTTCTAGTCCTAGATTTTTGACGACTTTTGTCTCGGTTACTACAGTGTTTCCAACTCTTATCCTAACTTTGGGCATGTTTTGTAGCATCGCTCGTGTTCCAACTACAATGACTTTGGTTTTTGAAGTATTTAGTTTCAGCTTATTCTGGTTGAACCAATCTAAGAATAATGCAAGCTCGTTTTCAAGTCTTAAAATCATGTCAGAGAGTTCAGATTTTGGTCCGCTGATTAAAAGTTGAGTATCGTCTGCAAATTGAATTACTGTACTCTTGTCTGCGTATAAACACATCTCGTTGGCAAAAATTGAAAACATTATACAAGAGAGGGAACCCCCTTGATAACATCCGATCGTATTTGGCAACGTTTTTGACAGGATTGTTTGACCCTCTTTGGTCCTAACCTTGACTTGCTGCGTGTGACCACGCAAATAATCTTCAAACCAGTGCCTCTCTACTCCATAGAGCTCAAATTTAGCTAAAAGTAGTTCATGGTCAATTACATCAAAGCATTTTGAGAGGTCGAGTAGTACAAGTATTGAGATTTGGCCCGAATCCATAGCCTGATATATCTTATCTGTAACTACTGTAAGCGCTGTCTCCGTGGAATGGTTTCGTCGATACCCATGCTGCGCCTCAGAGTACAGAAAGTTGTCATTAAAGAAACCGTTCAGTTGTGTATGCACTACGCGCTCAGTGATTTTTGCTATAGCCGGTAGAATTGTTACAGGTCGCCAGTTTCCGGGCTCGGTAGAATTGCCCCCCTTAGGAATCGGCGTCACAAGACCATGTTTCCATTGGTGCGGTACTGTCCCGGAGTTGATACTAGAATTAATTATTTCAAGAAGTACATTGCCCAGACCAAAGAAAAATTTCTGAAACATTACAACGCTAAAACCGTTCGAATCGACGGAAGGAGATGCTTTCATACGGCCTAACGTTATACACAAGTCGTTAAAAGAAATGGGTTGAACACGCATGCCGCAATTTGGTACACGAGGTAACCTAACCGGTACACTCGCCCTGGGTGGTGGAATGCTTGCGGATGTTTCCGGCCCAACATTCACAAAATACGAGTTGATTGCGTCCGGGGTCACATTTGGCACTGCACTCGACGTCTTCTTATTGCCTATTATTGGTTTGAGTATTTGCCACGTCTTGGCCGCACTCGCTTCACTCAGCTTCTCCTGCAAATGTTCACGGCAGTCCCTCCTAATTGCAGCTTGGCACTGACGGCTAATGGTTTTAGCCCTTTCCGTTGCCCCCTCCTCCAGTGCCGTGCGCCGCCTCCTCATCAGCTCCCTGGTCGGCTCCGTGACACGCGGCGCGCACGGTGGCCGCAGCCGCGTCCGTCTCAGTGGGGCCACTGAGTCCAGGAGAGGTGTAAATATGCGAACAAACGCCTCCCACTTCTCTGTCGGCCCCTCCGCAGAAAATACGTCGCCCCAGTCAGTGCCGGCGAGTCTCAGGTTGAATGCAGTGGCGTCGACACGATTCAGTCGGCGCGACTGCGTTATCGCACCAGTTTGTTTGTCATCTCCTCTGAATCTTAGCATCACTCTCGTGTAATCGTGCGGTCCTCCATAATAGCAGCGAGTGACCCCACTCTTCGCTACCAAGGAAGGCTTGTTGGTGATGACAACATCGATGAGAGTCCTGGCTGGTCGGTACGTCGGTACTGTTTCATTGCACACATGGAGATTGTATGTCCGAATCAAGTATCGGAGCTTGTGAGTTGGTGTGTTAGCTCCGCATTCTCTCTTCAAAAGGCAGGCGTTCAGGTCACCCGCCAAAATCACGGTTTTCTCTGGATACGCTGCCATTATAAACTGCAGTTGTCCTTCAAGGTCGTCAAAATCGGCGGTCAACTGCTGGGTAGTGTTCGTTGGGTGACGATATAGTGAGGCAATGATGATTCCCTTTCGTTTGCCCGCTCGAACAAGCCCCCAAATGACTTCCAGATTTGAATTATTTTTGGAAACGGTGGTTGGGGTTGGAATCACCTCTATGTTTACCCCTTCTCGCACCAGCAAAGCAACTCCGCCGTGTCCCTTGGCGAGTTGACTGGCCTTAGGTCGGTCGTGTCGGTGTAATGTGTATCCGTCCATTTCCAGTAGACGTGATGGGACATTATCGGTGAGCCACGTTTCTGACAAAGCCAGTATATCAAATCTGTGTACTTTACATAGATCGACGCGTAACTCCGGTAGCTTAGGCTTCAGAGACTGAATATTCAGTTGTCCAATAAGGATCTGTCCACGCTTGGGTCCGTTGGGGCCAATCCACTTGACACCTCCTCGGCTACCTCTGGCCCGCCGTCGCCCATCCGCGCGTGCCGGGCGTCCGCCCGTCTCACCCAGGTTTGGTAGTGCAGGCTCCGGCACAACGGTAGCCGGCGCCGGCGCGGCCGCTGTGACGTCAGATGTGTCTTGGTTTGCCCTTGACCTAAGGTCGCGGCTATGCCCTGAGAGCATTCGCGGACGATTCTGCCAGGGTTTGTGGGCAGGGAAAGCAGCGCGTACGATGATTTGCAGTGTTGCGAGAAATACAAGATGGTGCAAGATATCTCTGTGAGACATGGTTCGATGTTACCCACGAGGTAAAATATCTTCAGTTACTCTTACGCTTAGGTACTCATCAGTTTCAGCTGCCCGGGAAACAGACGACGAAGATTGCAGACTCTCCAGACACAGCACAGATTTTTCGCACACTTCTCACTCTTTGACGTGTCTCCCACTACACAGGCATTCGCTCCTGTCTCAAATTCACTCACTCAAGGCTGACCGGGGCGAGGATAAGGAGCGTACAGCGGTGCGTCCAGCCACTGGCGCCGCTGCCGCTGCACTATACTCAAGCCTTTTAGCCCCACCGCCGTACTGATGTTCTAGATCCGCCTCTGCTCGAGCTCCTTAGCCCCACACCCATACTGATGTCCTGGATCAGCCTATGCTCGAGCTCCTTATCTCCACCCCTGTACAGATTTCTTAGATCCGCCTATGCTCAATCTCCTTAGCCCCATCCCCGTACTAATATCCTGGATCCGCCTATTCTCAAACTCCGTAGCCCCTAACCCCCTACTGATGTCCTGGATCCGCCTATGCCCGAACTCTTTAGCCCCTACCCCTCTGCTGATGTCCTGGATTCGCTTATGCTTGAGCTCCTTAGCCCCACCTCTGTACTGATGTCCTTTATCCGCCTATGCTCTAACTCCCTAGCCCGACCCTCGTACCGATGTCCTGGATCCGCCTATGCTCTAACTCCCTAGCCCCACCCTCGTACTGATGTCCTGGGTCTGCCTATGCTCGAACTCTTTAGCCCCTACCCCCATGCTGATGTCCTGGATCCGCTTATGCTCGAGTTCCTTACCCCCACACCCGTAACGACCCCACCTCCGTGCCCCCCCCCGAAACGACATAGGCGGATCCAAGGGGAAAGGGGACAGATGCCCCCCATAGAATCTTAGCGCCCCCTGAAATTGTCCCGGAAACCCCTGGAAAGTTCGATGGCACCCCCTGAAATGTCGTTTTCCCCGAGATACAGGTATCGGGGTCTACTGACAGATTTTAGCGCCTACTTGATAGGTTTTCCGGCCAAAAGTGGCGTCCCTGTTGTAGATAGCGCCCACCAGGAAATTCTCCCTTCCACCTCGCTCCCGATAGGCAATCCTGGATCCGCGTATGGGAAGCGACATTTCAGGGAGCGTCATTGACCTTGAGAGGCGTGTCTTTACAATTTCAGAGGGCGCCGATGGTCAATTGAGGGTTGGTGGAGGGGGATGGGGGGAGAAGGGTGAGGGGGGGCACCTAGCCTACTTATTCCCTGGATCCACCCATGGTCCAAAAACAGAAACATAATACTCTTATTGTAAACTCGGACTTTTACGGTACTCTAATTACTTGTGATGCATTATGGGTAGTAATGGGTACTTTTTACCAGACCATAAATAAACAGAAACGGCCGCGCCGATCGCCGGTGTTGCCGCGGCGTGGACGCAGGGGTGACGCGTGGTGATTTGCTACAACGTTGCGTGGAGAAACGGCATGATTGTAAAAGTAACTTGGTGTTTCATTGATATCTTTGCAGATGGAATGTCGACATATGTCTCTTACCTAGCTGCATGCAAAGTTTGATTTCCCCTCCAATGACTCTAGCCACCCTAAACCCCGGTGTGAAGCAAAAATGAACTGATAAAATTACCACTTTCAAATGTACTTTACGGCTTATAGCGCGGAAGCCGTAAGAGATAAGTGGGGGGTATGAGTGAGAAAAATGACGGCAACGAAGTTTTCTATCCAGCCGTGTTAAGTTCAATACCGTAGCTATCATGGTATGGAAACCAGGGGCTGAGAATAAAAATTTTAAAAACTTATATTTTATTTTTGCCTATAAAATCAAAAGTTTCATTCTGAAAAATTTTATCTCTAAATATATAATAAAGGAGGCTATTCTCTCTTATTATCTGAAATGGAAACTAATTTTTATCAATTAAATCGGAAGATATAAGCGTTTGAATAATATTTTGGGAAATGCAGATCTTCACGGAATGGGCCAAAAAGGACCCTTAAATTTCCGTTTTTGTTTTGTTTCTGTGTTTGTGCAGTACTGCACAAACCGGCCTTTAAGTTCATATTTGACTCAGAACCTGAACTGCTGTAGCTTCAGATATTTCGAGCCTGTAGTTTAGACCATGAGTTTTATGCCAAATTTAGGGTGCAAAGTTTAAAAGCTAATTTAGAGCCCTAAATATAAAACTTATTCTTTCCAACTTTTTGTGTGAACTACAAATTTCCCTGATGTAAAAGGGTGCAAGTTTGAAGAGTCTAGATGAATTAGCAAAAAATAGACAAATAAAAGTTAAAAATCACATAATGCAAAATTCTAGGCAAAATTTTGAAAAATTTGAAAATTGACAACCGTGGTGCTTATTCATTTGGAAGTGCCTTCTATCCACAAAAGTTTTAGGTCTCTGATACCAGCGCTCAGAACAGACAACAACAACAACAACAACAACAACAACCTCGGCCTGCGGCCTCGGCTGGTGCCGCTCTGGCGCAGGAGAAGCCGGTGACAATGTACGTTAGCCAAACAGTTCGATTGACAGGCGAGTGTTTTCAGCAGTTTGATACTTATAACAACGCAATGTTGAAGTTTTAGGTTTTGGGTTCTCATTATGGCTCCATTCAATTCCCTGTCTAGGCCCATGTTTTCCTAAATTAGCATGTCTCTGCATACTGCACCACGCTTGCCCTCTGTTCATATCATCAAAGAAATAAACACACGCATAATGATTGTTTTGTTAAGCAAAGACTGGGCATGACGAGAAGAAAGGAGATACAATATAAAATATGATGGGTTTTTCGACGGTATTTCACCTATGCCTGCAGATTTTCACCCAATTCAGCCTATTTGTTACCGAGTTATGCCCCAGCTCAAGACCTCAGCCCCACCACCGAACTGATGTCCTGGATCAGCCTATGCTCGAGCTCCTTACCCCACCCCCTTACATATGTCCTGGATCTGCCTATGCTGGAACTCCGTAGCCTCACCTCTATACTGCCCTGAATCCGCCTATGCTTGAACTCCTTAGCCCCTACCCCTACTGATGTCCTGGATCCGCCTATGTTCGAGCTCCCGAGCCCCACTCACGTACTGATGTCCTGAATCGGCTTATGCTCGAGCTCCTTAGCCCCACCCCCGTACTGATGTCTTTGATCCGCCTATACTCGAGCCTCTTACCCCAGCCCCGTACTGATGTACTGGATCCGCCTCTGCTCGAGCTCCTTAGCCCAACACCCATACTGATGTCCTGGATCCGCCTATGCTCGAGCTCCTTAGCCCCACCTTCGTACAGATGTCCTGGATCCGCCTATGCTGGATCTCCTTAGCCCAATCCCCGTACCGATATGCTGGATCCGTCTATGCTCAAACTCCTTAGCCTCTACCCCCGTACTGATATCCTGGCTCCGCTTATGCTCGAGCTCCTTATCCCCACCCCCGTACTGATGTCCTGGATCCGCCTATGCTCGAACTCTTTAGCCCTTACCCCTGTGCTGATGTCCTGGATCCGCTTATGCTTGAGCTCCTTAGCCCCACCTCTGTACTGATGTCCTTTATCCGCCTATACTCGAACCCCTTAGCCCCACCCCCGTACTGATGCCCTGGATCCGCCTCTGCTCGAGCTCCTTAGCCCCACACCCATACTGATGTCCTGGATCCGCCTATGCTCCAGCTTTTTAGCCCCACCCCCGTACAGATGTCCTGGATCCACTTATGCTCGATCTCCTTAGCCCCACCCCCGTACTGATGTCCTGGATCCGCCTTTACTCGAGCTCTGGAGCCACACCCCTGCACTGATGTCCTGGATCCGCCTATGCTCGAGCTCCTTAGCCCCACCCCCGAACTGATGTCCTGGATCTGCCTATGCTCGAACTCCGTAGCCCCACCTCCGTACTGCCCTGGATTCGCCTATACTCGAACTCTTTAGCCCCTACCACCCTACTATTGTCCTGGATCCGCCTATGCTGGAATGCCCGAGCCCCACCACCGTACTGATGTCCTAGATCCGCCTATGCTTGAGCTCCTTAGCCCCACCCCCGTACTGAGGCCTGGATCCGCCTTTGCTGGAGCTCCTTAGCCCCACCCCCGTACTGATGTCCTGGATCCGCCTATGCTCGAACTTTTTAGCCCCACCTCCGTACTGATGTCCTGGATCCGCCTATGCTCGAACTCCTTAGCCCCTACCCGCTACTGATGTCCTGGATCCGCCTATGCTCGAGCTGCTTACCCCACCTTCTTACTGATGTCCTGGATCCGCCTATGCTCGAACTCCGTAGCCCCTACCCTCCCCCCGCCCACTGATGTCCTGGATCCGCCTTTACTCGAGCTCGGGAGCCACACCCCTGCGCTGATGTCCTGGATCCGCCTATGCTCGAGCTCCTTAGCCCCACCCCCGAACTGATGTCCTGGATCTGCCTATGCTCGAACTCCGTAGCCCCACCTCCGTACTGCCCTGGATTCGCCTATACTCGAACTCTTTAGCCCCTACCACCCTACTAATGTCCTGGATCCGCCTATGCTGGAACGCCCGAGCCCCACCACCGTACTGATGTCCTAGAGCCGCCTATGCTCGAGCTCCCGAGCCCCACCCCCGTACTGATCAGCTGAATCCGCTTATGCTCGAGCTTCTTAGCCCCACCCCCGTACTGATGTCCTGGATCCGCCTATGCTCGAACTCTTTAGCCCCTACCGACGTGCTGATGTCCTGGATCCGCTTATGCTCGAGCTCCTTAGCCTCACCCCCGTACTGATGTCCTTGATCCGCCTATACTCAAGCCCTTTAGCTCCACCGCCGTACTGATGTCCTAGATCCGCCTCTGCTCGAGCTCCTTAGCCCCACACCCATACTGATGTCCTGGATCAGCCTATGCTCGAGCTCCTTATCTCCACCCCCGTACAGATGTCCTAGATCCGTCTATGCTCGATCTCCTTAGCCCCATCCCCGTACTAATATCCTGGATCCGCCTATGCTCGAACTCCGTAGCCCTACCCCCTACTGATGTCCTGGATCCGCCTATGCTGGAACTCCCGAGTCTCACCCCGTACTGATGTCCTGAATCCGCTAATGCTCAGCTGCTTAGCCCCATCCCCGTACTAACGTCCTGGATCCGCCTATGCTCTAACTCCCTAGCCCGACCCTCGTACCGATGTCCTGGATCCGCCTATGCTCTAACTCCCTAGCCCGACCCTCGTACCGATGTCCTGGATCCGCCTATGCTCTAACTCCCTAGCCCCACCCTCGTACTGATGTCCTGGGTCTGCCTATGCTCGAAATCTTTAGCCCCTACCCCCATGCTGATGTCCTGGATCCGCTTATGCTCGAGCTCCTTACCCCCACACCCGTAACGACCCCACCTCCGTGCCCCCCCCGAAACGACATAGGCGGATCCAAGGGGGAAAGGGGACAGGTGCCCCCCATAGAATCTTAGCGCCCCCTGAAATTGTCCCGGAAACTCCTGGAAAGTTCGATGGCACCCCCTGAAATGTCGTTTTCCCCGAGATGCAGGTATCGGGGTGTACTGATAGGTTTTAGCGCCTACTTGATAGGTTTTCCGGCCAAAAGTGGCGTCCCTGGTGTAGATAGCGCCCACCAGGAAATTTCCCCTTCCACCTCGCCCCCGATAGGCAATCCTGGATCCGCGTATGGGAAGCGACATTTCAGGGAGCGTCATCGACCTTGAGAGGCGTGTCTTTACAATTTCAGAGGGCGCCGATGGTCGATTGGGGGTTGGGGGAGGGGGATGGGGGAGAAGGGGTGAGGGGGGCACCTAGCCTACTTATTCCCTGGATCCACCCATGGTCCAAAAACAGAAACATAATACTCTTATTGTAAACTCGGACTTTTACGGTACTCTAATTACTTGTGATGCATTATGGGTAGTATTGGGTACTTTTTTACCAGACCATAAATAAACAGAAACGGCCGCGCCGGTCGCCGGCGCTGCCGCGGCGTGGACGCAGGGGTGACGCGTGGTGATTTGCTACAACGAAGCGTGGAGAAACGGCATGTTTGTAAAGGTAACTTGGTGTTTCATTGATATCTATGCAGATGGAATGTCGACATATGTCTCTTACCTAGCTGCATGCAAAATTTCATTTCCTCCAATGACTCTAACCACCCTAAACCCCGGTGTGAAGCAAAAATGAACTGATAAAATTACCACTTTGAAATGTCCTTTACGGCTTATAGCGCGGAAGCCGTAAGAGATAAGTGGGGGGTATGAGTGAGAAAAATGACGTCAACGAAGTTTTCTATCCAGCCGTGTTAAGTTCAATACCGTAGCTATCATAGTCTGGAAACCAGGGGGCTGAGAATAAAAATTTTAAAAACTTATATTTTATTTTTGCCTATAACATAAAAAGTTTCAGTCTGAAAGTTTTTATCTCTAAATATATAATAAAGGAGGCTATTCTCTTTTATTATCTGAAATGGGAACTAATTTTTATCAATTAGATCGGAAGATATAAGGGTTTGAATGATATTTTGGGAAATGCAGACCTTCACGGAATGGGCCAAAAAGGACCCTTAAATTTCCGTTTTTGTTTTGTTTCTGTGTTTGTGCAGTACTGCACAAACCGGCCTTTAAGTTGATATTTGACTCAGAACCTGAACTGCTGTAGCTTCAGATATTTCGAGCCTGTAGTTTAGACCACGAGTTTTATGCCAAATTTAGGGTGCAAAGTTTAAAAGCTAGTTTGGAGCACTAAATTTAAAGCTTTTTCTTTCCAACTTTTTGTGTGAACTACAAATTTCCCTCATGTAAAAGGGTGCAAGTTTGAAGAGTCTAGATGAATTAGCAAAAATAGAAAAATAAAAGTTAAAAATCACATAATGCAAAATTCTGGGCAAAATTTTTAAAATTTTGAAAATTGACAACCGTGGTGCTTATTCATTTGGAAGTGCCTTCTATCCACAAAAGTTTTAGGTCTCTGATACCAGCGCTCAGAACAGACAACAACAACAACAACAACAACAATCTAACTCCCTAGCCTGACCCTCGTACTGATGTCCTGGGTCTGCCTATGCTCGAACTCTTTAGCCCTACCCCCATGCTGATGTCCTGGATCCGCTTATGCTCGAGCTTCTTACCCCCACACCCGTAACGACCCCACCTCCGTGCCCCCCCGAAACGACATAGGCGGATCCAAGGGGGAAAGGGGATAGGTGCCCCCATAGAATCTTAGCGCCCCCTGAAATTTTCCCGGAAAGCCCTGGAAAGTTCGATGGCACCCTGCACCTCCGATGGTCGATTGGGGGTTGGGGGAGGAGGATAGGGGGAGAAGGGGTGAGGGGGGGCATCTAGCCTACTTATTCCCTGGACCCACCCATGGTCCAAAAACAGAAATATAATACTCTTATTGTAAACTCGGACTTTTACGGTACTCTAATTACTTGTGATGCATTATCGGTAGTATTCGGTACTTTTTTACCAGACCATAAATAAACAGAAACGGCCGCGCCGATCGCCGGCGTTGCCGCGGCCTGGACGCAGGGGTGACGCGTGGTGATTTGCTACAACGTTGCGTGGAGAAACGGCATGTTTGTAAAGGTAACTTGGTGTTTCATTGATATCTATGCAGATGGAATGTCGACATATGTCTCTTACCTAGCTGCATGCAAATTTTCATTTCCCTCCAATGACTCTAACCACCCTAAACCCCGGTGTGAAGCAAAAATGAACTGATAAAATTACCACTTTGAAATGTATTTTACGGCTTATAGCGCGGAAGCCGTAAGAGATAAGTGGGGGGTATGAGTGAGAAAAATGACGGCAACGAAGTTTTCTATCCAGCCGTGTTAAGTTCAATACCGTAGCTAGCATGGTCTGGAAACCAGGGGGCTGAGAATAAAAATTTTAAAAACTTATATTTTATTTTTGCCTATAAAATAAAAAAGTTTCAGTCTGAAAGTTTTTATCTCTACATATATAATAAAGGAGGCTATTCTCTCTTTTTATCTGAAATGGGAACTAATTTTTATCAATTAGATCGGAAGATATAAGGGTTTGAATGATATTTTGTGAAATGCAGACCTTCACGGAATGGGCCAAAAAGGACCCTTAAATTTTCTTTTTTGTTTTGTTTCTGTGTTTGTGCAGTACTGCACAAACCGGTCTTTAAGTTGATATTTGACTCAGAACCTGAACTGCTGTAGCTTCAGATATTTCGAGCCTGTAGTTTAGACCATGAGTTTTATGCCAAATTTAGGGTGCAAAGTTTAAAAGCTAATTTAGAGCCCTAAATTTAAAGCTTTTTCTTTCCAACTTTTTGTGTGAACTACAAATTTCCCTGATGTAAAAGGGTGCAAGTTTCAAGAGTCTAGATGAATTAGCAAAAAATAGAAAAATAAAAGTTAAAAATTACATAATGCAAAATTCTGGGCAAAATTTTGAAAATTTTGAAAATTGACAACCGTGGTGCTTATTCATTTGGAAGTGCCTTCTATCCACAAAAGTTTTAGGTCTCTGATACCAGTGCTCAGAACAGACAACAACAACAACAACAACAACAGACAACGACGACGACGAGACCGGAAAAACTGTCAGAATAGAAGCCGTTTCTTACTTCGTTCGTCACCGGCTTCTGACAACAGACAACGACGACGAGACCGGAAAAACTGTCAGAATAGAAGCCGTTTCTTACTTCGTTCGTCACCGGCTTCTGACAGACAACGACGAGACCGGAAAAACTGTCAGAATAGAAGCCGTTTCTTACTTCGTTCGTCACCGGCTTCTGACAGACAACGACGACGAGACCGGAAAAACTGTCAGAATAGAAGCCGTTTCTTACTTCGTTCGTCACCGGCTTCTGACCTCGGCCTGCGGCCTCGGCAGGTGCCGCTCCGGCGCAGGAGAAGCCGGTGACAATGTACATTAGTCAAGCAGTTCGATTGACAGGCGAGTGTTTTCAGCAGTATGATACATATATTAACGCGATGTTGGGACTTGAGGTCTAATGTTCTCATTCTGACTACAGTAAGTCCCATGTATAAGTCCATGTTTTCCTAAACTAACATGTTTCTGCACACTGCGCCACGTTTGTCGTCTGTTCATGTCATCACATAAATAATCACACGTATAAAGTTTGGTTTGTTAAGTAAAGACTGGCTATGCCCAGAAGAAAGGAGATACAATATAAAATATTATGGGTTTGCCGACCATATTTCACCTATACCTGGAGATCTTCAAACAATTCAGCCTATTTGTTGCCGAGTTAGCTTCGTTTATCCGAAGTCCCAGTCCGCATGCGCAGTAAAGTCTGCAGTGAATGAGAGCGAAGATACCGTTATAATTGTCTGAAGCATGTTGGTATGTCGTTTGTTTGTCTCCTGAACTAAACTATCCCTTATAGCCTAATATTCCTTAGAATTCATACTGAGCATGCGCAGCACAATGCAATGTCATAATTCCGTGAATTGGGATTAGCAGATAGTATTCTGCTATTACTCTCAAATTTTTAGCCCAATCGGTCTATTGGCTCCCGAGATAGCCTCCCTGACCATAAGTTCTAATGCGCATGCGCACTTACCTTTGTAGAAAGCAAGGGTGTCAAAACTTTCATACTAAATTTAAGCATGTTCGCTCTCCTCTGTCCATGTCCTCTTCTGAAATATCCTCACCTTTAAGGCTTATCTTTAAGATTTCTACTGCGCATGCGCAGGGCAGTGCAGCTTCACTATGACATTATTCGTGGTTTTCACTTCGTGTCATTTTCTTGTTCACAAAATTTCAAAAAAATTGACCCGTAGGTTACCGGGATAGCCTCTGTTACCATAAGTTCCACTGCGCATGCGCAGTGACCTTTCATTGACCTGAAGACCGGATTCAAAATCTGCATGACCGATTTCCACTCATTATGATTGTTCGACAATATGGAATAGAGTGCAACGAGATTTATATATTATTTACATGTCTAAATACGATAGCGGATACAAGGGGCGAGGCTAGTGGGCCTAAGTCCCCCCCATGTGAAAATGCCTAGAGCTATAGCATGAGCAAAGGATGTTTGGAGGCAATGGCAGAGAGGCTGGAGCTAAAAGGTGAATTCAGGGTAGTGGGGGGATAGGAGGCACGTGCACCCCCCTTTAGTCGATCCTCAGCACCCCCTGAAATGGCCACGGCGCCCCTCAAACATTCGATGGCACCCCTGAAATGTCACTTCCCACCCTTTCCCCTAAGATGCAAAAATTGGCGCCCATCGGAAGGATTTTACGTGTCAAAAATGCGCTCTATGCTCCGGATTACACCCCTTGCCCTGCGGACGGTGCCTCCTCTATCGGTAATCCTTGATCCGCCTATGCTCAAGCTCCTTAGCCCCACCACCGAACTGATATCCTGGATCCGCTAATGCTCCAACTCCTGAGGCCCATCCCCGTACTGATGTCCTGGATCCGCCTATGCTCGAGCTCCTCAGCCCCACCCCCTTACTGATGTCCTGGATCCGCCTATGCTCGAACTCCGTAGCCCCACCTTCGTACTGTCCTGGATCCGCCTATGCTCCAGCTCCCTAGCCCCACCCTGTACTGATGTCCTGGATCTGCCTATGCTCGAGCTCCTTACCCCACCCCGTACTGATGTCCTGGATCCGCCTATGCTCGAGCTCCTTAGCCCCACCTCCGTGCTGATGTCCTGGATTCGCCTATGTTCGATCTCCTTAGCCCACCCCCGTACTGATGTCCTGGGTCCGCCTATGCTCGAGCTCCTTAATCCCACCCCCGAACTGATGTCCTGGATCCGCCTATGCTGGAGCTTCTTAGCCCCACCCCGTACTGATGTCCTGGATCAACCTATGCTCGAGCTCCTTAGCCCCACCCCGTATTGATGTCCTGGATCCGCTTATGCTCGAGCTCCTTAGCTCCACCTCCGTGCTGATGTCCTGGATTCGCCTATGCTCGATCTCCTTAGCCCACCCCCGTACCGATGTCCTGGGTCCGCCTATGCTCGAGCTCCTTAACCCCACCCCCGAACTGATGTCCTGGATCCGCCTATGCTGGAGCTCCTTAGCCCCACCCCCTACTGATGTCCTGGATCCGCCTATGCTCGAGCTCCTTAGCCCCACCCCCGTATTGATGTTCTGGATCCGCTTATGCTCGAGGTCGCGAGTTCCAACCCGCTCCTGATGTCCTGGATCCGCCTATGCTCGAGCTCCTTAGCCCCACCCCGTACTGATGTCCTGGATCCGCCTATGCTCAAACTCACTAGCCCCACCCCGGTACTGATGTCTTGGATCCGCCTATGCTCGAGCTCCTTAGCCCCACCCCCCATACTAATGGCCTGGATCCGCCACTGCTTATTAAGTTTATTTAAGCAGGGAGTGCAAGGAGTCACGTGTCATGGTATCACCACAAAGAGGTTTATTCGGCTGGGAAAGAAATGGTGTGCAACGGTGGATCCTTTGGCCAGTGCTACCTATGGTTAGAGGATGCATTAACTAGTGGGTAGATAGATAGACAGATGAGAAACTTTTATTGGACGGAAACAATATGACAGGTATAACAAATAGATTGACGCAAAAGCCCGAAGGCTTAAGTGGTGGGGCCTCTCTTATCTCTCTCATAAAACAGATCACTTTTACCGGATCTATCACACACATACACAGTAAGATTTGGACACACATAAAGAAACTACAAAACACAACAAACCAAACAAGCAAACCAGTTCCTGACCACCATTTTGTTTTTTATTCGTCGCAAGTCGCCGCAGCGAGCGGGACCCTACCGCACGGCCGCCACCCGGCCGTCCGACTGATATGAATAGACCGTCTAATAGACAACGCGCCCGCCGCACGAGTAGAGGCGCCGAAACGAGACAGACTACCCTGCCACCACCGGGCATTCGCGCTGGTCTATAGCATGCGTACATAGCTATGGTATCTGTCTCGCATAGCAGCTACCAGTGCGCCGCCCGCACCCACGCTACGGCCGAACGGCGGGGTGAGGTTTCGAGCGGAAAACTTACTAGCATTGTGTATTACATTTAATTAAAGGTACACTGTTGTTGCTATGATATGCAACCTGTTGCGATGGCAAGATATGTCTTTCAACTAGCTTTTTGCCGAATTTCATCCACTTCCATCTATATTAACCATTCGAAATCTTGGTGTGAAGCAAAAATGAACCGATAAAATTACCACCTTGAAATGTATTTTACGGCTAAAAGCGCGGAAGCTGTAAGAGATAAGTGGAGGGTATGAGTGAGAAAAATGACGGCAACGAAGTTTTCTATCCAGCCGTGTTAAGTTCAATACCGTAGCTATCACGGTCTGGAAACCAGGGGGCTGAGAATAAAAATTCTAAAAACTTATATTTTATTTTTGCCTCTAAAATGAAAAGTTTAAGTCTGAAAGTTTTTATCTCTAAATATATAATAAAGGAGGCTATTCTCTTTTATTATCTGAAATGGGAACTAATTTATCTTAATTAGATCGGAAGATATAAGGGTTTGACTGATATTTTGGGAAATGCAGCCCTTCGCAGAATGGGCCAAAAAGGAGCCTTAAATTTCAGTTTTTGTTTTGTTTCTGTGTTTGTGCAGTACTGCACAAACCGGCCTTTGAATTGGTATTTGAATCAGAACCTGAACTGCTGTAGCTTCAGATATTTCGAGCCTGTAGTTTCGACTATGAGTTTTATGCCAAATTTAGGGTGCAAAGTTTAAAAGCTAATTTGGAGCCTTAAATTTATAACTTTTTCTTTCAAACTTTTTGTGTGATCTACAAATCTCCCTGATGTAAAAGGGTGCAAGTTTGAAGACTGTAGATAAATTAGGAAAAAATAGAAAAATAAAAGTTAAAAATCACATAATGCAAAATTCCGGGCAAAATTTTGAAAATTTTGAAATTGACAACCGTGGTGCTTATTTATTTGGAAGTGCCTTCTATCCAAAAAAGTCTTAGGTCTCTGATACCAGCGCTCAGAACAGACAACAACAACAACAGACAACCTCGGCCTGCGGCCTCGGCAGGTGCCGCTCTGGCGCAGGAGAAGCCGGTGACAATGTACGTTAGCCAAACAGTTCGATTGACAGGCGAGTTTTTTTCAGCAGTTTGATACTTATAACAACGTAATGTTGGAGTTTTAGGCTTTGTGTTCTCATTATGGCTCCATTCAATCCCCTGTCTAGGCCCATGTTTTCCTAAATTAGCATGTCTCTGCATACTGCACCACGCCTGCCCTCTGTTCATATCATCAAAGAAATAAACACACGCATAATGTTTGTTTTGTTAAGCAAAGACTGGGCATAACGAGAACAAAGAAGATACAATATAAAATATGATGGGTTTTCCGACGGTATTTCACCTATACCTGCAGATTTTCACCAAATTCAGCCTATTTGTTACCGAGTTATGCCCCAGCTCGAGACCTCAGCCCCACCACCGAACTGACGTCCTGGATCCGCCTATGCTCGAGCTCCTTACCCCACCCCCTTACATATGTCCTGGATCTGCCTATTCGCGAACTCCGTAGCCCCACCTCTATACTGCCCTGGATCCGCCTATGCTTGAACTCCTTAGCCCCTACCCCTACTGATGTCCTGGATCCGCCTATGCTCGAGCTCCCGAGCCCCACCCACGTACTGATGTCCTGAATCCGCTTATGCTCGAGCTCCTTAGCCCCACCCCCGTACTGATGTTCTGGATCCGCTTATGTTTTAACTATTTAGCCCCTACCTGTTTTAACTCTTTAGCCCCTTGATGTCCTGGATCCGCTTATGCTCGAGCTCCTTAGCCCCACCCCCGTACTGATGTCTTTGATCCGCCTATACTCGAGCCTCTTACCCCAGCCCCGTACTGATGTCCTGGATCCGCCTCTTCTCGAGCTCCTTAGCCCGACACCCATACTGATGTCCTGGATCCGCCTATGCTCGAGCTCCTTAGCCTCACCTCCGTACAGATGTCCTTTATCCGCCTATACTCGAACCCCTTAGCCCCACCCCCGTACTGATGCCCTGGATTCGCCTCTGCTCGAGCTCCTTAGCCCCACACCCGTAATGATGTCCTGGATCCGCCTATGCTCCAGCTCTTTAGCCCCACCCCCGTACAGATGTCCTGGATCCACCTATGCTCGATCTCCTTAGCCCCACCCCCGTACTGATGTCCTGGATCCGCCTTTACTCGAGCTCCGGAGCCACACCCCTGCACTGATGTCCTGGATCCGCCTATGCTCGAGCTCCTTAGCCCCACCCCGGAACTGATGTCCTGGATCTGCCTATGCTCGAAATCCGTAACCCCACCTCCGTACTGCCCTGGATTCGCCTATACTCGAACTCTTTAGCCCCTACCACCCTACTATTGTCCTAGATCCGCCTATGCTGGAACGCCCGAGCCCCACCACCGCACTGATGTCCTAGATCCGCCTATGCTCGAGCTCCTTAGCCCCACCCCCGTATTGAGGCCTGGATCCGCCTTTGCTGGAGCTCCTTAGCCCCACCCCCGTACTGATGTCCTGGATCCGCCTATGCTCGAACTTTTTAGCCCCACCTCCGTACTGATGTCCTGGATCCGCCTATGCTCGAACTCTTTAGCCCCTACCCCCTACTGATGTCCTGGATCCGCCTATGCTCGAGCTCCTTACCCCACCTTCTTACTGATGTCCTGGATCCGCCTATGCTCGAACTCCGTAGCCCCTACCCCTCCCACTGATGTCCTGGATCCGCCTTTACTCGAGCTCCAGAGCCACACCCCTGCACTGATGTCCTGGATCCGCCTATGCTCGAGCTCCTTAGCCCCACCCCCGTACTGATGTTCTGGATCCGCTTATGTTTTAACTATTTAGCCCCTACCTGTTTTAACTCTTTAGCCCCTTGATGTCCTGGATCCGCTTATGCTCGAGCTCCTTAGCCCCACCCCCGTACTGATGTCTTTGATCCGCCTATACTCGAGCCTCTTACCCCAGCCCCGTACTGATGTCCTGGATCCGCCTCTTCTCGAGCTCCTTAGCCCGACACCCATACTGATGTCCTGGATCCGCCTATGCTCGAGCTCCTTAGCCTCACCTCCGTACAGATGTCCTTTATCCGCCTATACTCGAACCCCTTAGCCCCACCCCCGTACTGATGCCCTGGATTCGCCTCTGCTCGAGCTCCTTAGCCCCACACCCGTACTGATGTCCTGGATCCGCCTATGCTCCAGCTCTTTAGCCCCACCCCCGTACAGATGTCCTGGATCCACCTATGCTCGATCTCCTTAGCCCCACACCCGTACTGATGTCCTGGATCCGCCTTTACTCGAGCTCCGGAGCCACACCCCTGCACTGATGTCCTGGATCCGCCTATGCTCGAGCTCCTTAGCCCCACCCCCGAACTGATGTCCTGGATCTGCCTATGCTCGAATCCGAGCCCCACCCGTTGCCCTGGATTATTGAATTCCGTAGCCCCACCTCCGTACTGCCCTGGATTCACCTATACTCGAACTCTTTAGACCCTACCACCCTATTAATGTCCTGGATCCGCCTATGCTGGAACGCCCGAGCCCCACCACCGTACTGATCAGCCTTGAATCCGCTTATGCTCGAGCTTCTTAGCCCCACCCCCGTACAGATGTCCTGGATCCGCCTATGCTCGAACTCTTAAGCCCCTACCCACGTGCTGATGTCCTGGATCCGCTTATGCTCGAGTTCCTTAGCCCCACCCCGTACTTATGTCCTTGGATCCGCCTATACTCAAGCCCCTTTAGCCCCACCACCGTACTGATGTCCTAGATCCGCCTCTGCTCGAGCTCCTTAGCCCCACACCCATACTGATGTCCTGGATCATCAGCCCACCCCATATGTCCTGGATCCGCCTATGCTCGAGCTCCTAGCCCCACCCCAACTATGTCCTGGACTGCCTATGCTGAATTCATAGCCCACCTCTACTGATCCTACATTGACCTCATTCTGATCCCTCGAACGCAGCCCCACCACGTATGACCGAATCGCTATGCTCGAGCTTCTAGCCACCCTATGTCCTGGATCCGCCTATGCTGAACTCTAAGCCCCTACCCACTGCTGATGTCCTGATCCGCTCTCGAGTTCCTTACCCAGCCCCGTACTTATGTCCTTGATCCGCCTATACTCAAGCCCTTAGCCCCACCACCGTACTGATGTCCTAGATCCGCCTCTGCCGAGCTCCTTAGCCCCACACCCATACTGATGTCCTGGATCAGCCTATGCTCGAGCTCCTTATCTCCACCCCCGTACAGATGTCCTAGATCTGCCTATGCTCGATCTCCTTAGCCCCATACCCGTACTAATATCCTGGATCCGCCTATGCTCGAACTCCGTAGCCCCTACCCCCTTTGATGTCCTGGATCCGCCTATGCTGGAACTTCCGAGTCTCACCCCGTACTGATGTCCTGAATCCGCTAATGCTCAGCTGCTTAGCCCCATCCCCGTACTAATGTCCTGGATACGCCTATGCTCTAACTCCCTAGCCCGACCCTCGTACCGATGTCCTGGATCCGCCTATGCTCTAACTCCCTAGCCCCACCCTCGTACTGATGTCCTGGGTCTGCCTATGCTCGAACTCTTTAGCCCCTACCCCCATGCTGATGTCCTGGATCCGCTTATGCTCGAGCTCCTTACCCCCACACTCGTAACGACCCCACCTCCGTGCCCCTCCCCGAAACGACATAGGCGGATCCAAGGGGGAAAGGGGACAGGTGCCCCCCATATAATCTTAAAGCCCCCTGAAATTGTCCCGGAAACCCCTGGAATGTTCGATGGCACCCCCTGAAATGTCGTTTTCCCCGAGATGCAGGTATCGGGGTCTACTGATAGGTTTTAGCGCCTACTTGATAGGTTTTCCGGCCAAAAGTGGCGTCCCTGGTGTAGATAGCGCCCACCAGGAAGTTTCCCCTTCCAACTGGCCCCCGATAGGCAATCCTGGATCCGCGTATGGGAAGCGACATTTCAGGGAGCGTCATCGACCTTGAGAGGCGTGTCTTTACAATTTAAGAGGGCGCCGATGGTCGATTGGGGGTTGGGGAGGGGGATGGGTGAGAACGGTGAGGGGGGGCACCTAGCCTACTTATTCCCTGGATCCACATATGGTCCAAAAACAGAAACATAATACTCTTATTGTAAACTCGGACTTTTACGGTACTCTAATTACTTGTAATGCATTATGGGTAGTATTGGGTACTTTTTTACAAAACCATAAATAAACAGAAACGGCCGCGCCGATCGCCGGCGTTGCCGCGGCGTCGACGCAGGGGTGACGCGTGGTGATTTGCTACAACGTTGCGTGGAGAAACGGCATGTTTGTAAAGGTAACTTGGTGTTTCATTGATACCTATGCAGATGGAATGTCGACATATGTCTCTTACCTAGCTGCATGCAAAATTTCATTTCCCTCCAATGACTCTAACCACCCTAAACCCCGGTGTGAAGCAAAAATGAACTGATAAAATTACCACTTTGAAATGTATTTTACGGCTTATAGCGCGGAAGCCGTAAGAGATAAGTGGGAGTATGAGTGAGAAAAATGACGGCAGCAAAGTTTTCTATCCAGCCGTGTTAAGTTCAATACCGTAGCTATCATGGTCTGGAAACCAGGGGGCTGAGAATAAAAATTTTAAAAACTTATATTTTATTTTTGCCTATAAAATAAAAAGTTTCAGTCTGAAAGTTTTTATGTCTAAATATATAATAAAGCAGGCTGTTCTCTTTTATTATCTGAAATGGGAACTAATTTTTATCGATTAGATCGGAAGATATAAGGGTTTAAATAATATTTTGGGAAATGCAGACCTTCACGGAATGGGCCAAAAAGGACCCTTAAATTTCTGTTTTTGTTTTGTTTCTGTGTTTGTGCGGTATTGCACAAACCGGCCTTTAAGTTGATATTTGACTCAGAGACTGAACTGCTGTAGCTTCAGATATTTCGAGCCTGTAGTTTAGACTATGAGTTTTATGCCAAATTTAGGGTGCAAAGTTTAAAAGCTAATTTAGAGCCTTTAATTTAAAGCTTTCTCTTTCCAACTTTTTGTGTTAACTACAAATTTCCCTGATGTAAAAGGGTGCAAGTTTGAAGAGTCTAGATGAAATAGCAAAAAATAGAAAAATAAAAGTTAAAAATCACATAAAGCAAAATTCTGGGCAAAATTTTGAAAAATTTGAAAATTGACAATCGTGGTGCTTATTCATTTGGAAGTGCCTTCTATCCACAAAAGTTTTAGGTCTCTGATACCAGCGCTCAGAACAGACAACAACAACAACAACAACAACAACAACAGACAACGACGAGACCGGAAAAACTGTCAGAATAGAAGCCGTTTCTTACTTCGTTCGTCACCGGCTTCTGACAACAACAGACAACGACGAGACCGGAAAAACTGTCAGAATAGAAGCCGTTTCTTACTTCGTTCGTCACCGGCTTCTGACAACGACGACGAGACCGGAAAAACTGTCAGAATAGAAGCCGTTTCTTACTTCGTTCGTCACCGGCTTCTGACAACAACCTCGGCCTGCGGCCTCGGCAGGTGCCGCTCTGGCGCAGGAGAAGCCGGTGACAATGTACGTTAGCCAAACAGTTCGATTGACAGGCGAGTTTTTTCAGCAGTTTGATACTTATAACAACGCAATGTTGGAGTTTTAGGTTTTGTGTTCTCATTATGGCTCCATTCAATCCCCTGTCTAGGCCCATGTTTTCCTAAATTAGCATGTTTCTGCATACTGCACCACGCTTGCCCTCTGTTCATATCATCAAATAAATAAACACACGCATAATGTTTGTTTTGTTAAGCAAAGACTGGGCATGACGAGAAGAAAGAAAATACAATATAAAATATGATGGGTTTTCCGACGGTAATTCACCCATACCTGCAGATTTTCACCAAATTCAGCCTATTTGTTACGTTAGTTATGCCCCAGCTCGAGACCTCAGCCCCACCACCGAACTGATGTCCTGGATCCGCCTATGCTCGAGCTCCTTACCCCAACCCCTTACATATGTCCTGGATCTGCCTATGCTCGAACTCCGTAGCCCCACCTCTATACTGCCCTGGACCCGCCTATGCTTGAACCCCTTAGCCCCTACCCCTAATGATGTCCTGGATCCGCCTATGCTCGAGCTCCCGAGCCCCACCCACGTACTGATGTCCTGAATCCGCTTTTGCTCGAGCTCCTTAGCCCCACTCCCGTACTGATGTCCAGGATCCGCTTATGTTCTAACTCTTTAGCCCCACCCCCGTACAGATGTCCTGGATCCACCTATGCTCGATCTCCTTAGCCCCTACCCCCGTACTGATGCCCTGGATCCGCCTTTACTCGAGCTCCGGAGCCACACGCCTGCACTGATGTCCTGGATCCGCCTATGCTCGGGCTCCTTAGCCCCACCCCCGAACTGATGTCCTGGATCTGCCTATGCTCGAACTCCGTAGCCCTACCTCCGTACTGCCCTGGATTCGCCTATACTCAAACTCTTTAGCCCCTACCTCCCTACTATTGTCCTGGATCCGCCTATGCTGGAACGCCCGAGCCCCACCACCGTACTGATGTCTTAGATCCGCCTATGCTCGAACTCCGTAGCCCCTACCCCCCCCACTGATGTCCTGGATCCGCCTATGCTCGAGCTCCTTACCCCACCCCCTTACTGATGTCCTGGATCCGCCTGTGCTCGAACTTTGTATCCCCACCTCTGTACTGCCCTGGATCCGCCTATGCTTGAACTACTTAGCCCCCACCCTCTACTGATGTCCTGGATCCGACTATGCTCGAGCTCCCGAGCCCCACCCCCGTACTGATCAGCTGAATCCGCTTATGCTCGAGCTCCTTAGCCCCATCCCCGTACTAATATCCTGGATCCGCCTATGCTCGAACTCCGTAGCCCCTACCCGCTACTGATGTCCTGGATCCGCCTATGCTGGAACTCCCGAGTCTCACCCCGTACTGATGTCCTGATTCCGCTAATGCTCAGCTGCTTATCCCCATCCCCGTACTAATGTCCTGGATCCGCCTATGCTCTAACTTCCTACCCCGACCCTCGTACCGATGTCCTGGATCCGCCTATGCTCTAACTCCCTTGCCCGACCCTCGTACCGATGTCCTGGATCCGCCTATGCTCTAACTCCCTAGCCCCACCCTCGTACTGATGTCCTGGGTCCGCTTATGCTCGAACTCTTTAGCCCTTACCCCCATGCTGATGTCCTGGATCCGCTTATGCTCGATCTCCTTACCCCCACACCAGTAATGCCCCACCTCCGTGCCCCCCGCCCCCGAAAAGACATAGGCGGATCCAAGGGGAAAGGGGACAGGTGCCCCCCATAGAATCTTAGCGCCCCCTGAAATTGTCCCGGAAACCCCTGGAAAGTTCGATGGCACCCCCTGAAATGTCGTTTTCCCCGAGATGCAGGTATCGGGGTCTACTGATAGGTTTTAGCGCCTACTTGATAGGTTTTCCCGGCCAAAAGTGGCGTCCCTGGTGTAGATAGCGCCCACCAGGAAGTTTTCCTTTCCACCTCGCCGCCGATAGGCAATCCTGGATCAGCGTATGGGAAGCGACATTTCAGGGAGCGTCATCGACCTTGAGAGGCGTGTCTTTACAATTTCAGAGGGCGCCGATGGTCGATTGGGGTTTGGGGAGGGGTTGGGGGAGAAGGGTGGGGGGGGCACCTAGCCTACTTATTCCCTGGATCCACCCATGGTCCAAAAACAGAAACATAATACTCTTATTGTAAACTCAGACTTTTACGGTACTCTAATTACTTGTGATGCATTATGGGTAGTGTTGGGTACTTTTTACCAGACCATAAATAAACAGAAACGGCCGCGCCGATCGCCGGTGTTGCCGCGATGTGGACGCAGGGGTGACGCGTGGTGATTTGCTACAACGATGCGTGGAGAAACGGCATGTTAGTAAAGGTAACTTGGTGTTTCATTGATATATATGCCGATGGAATGTCGACATATGTCTCTTACCTAGCTGCATGCAAAATTTCATTTCCCTCCAATGACTCTAACCACCCTAAACCCCGGTGTGAAGCAAAAATGAATTGATAAAATTACCACTTTGATTTTATTTTACGGCTTATAGCGCAGAAGCCGTAAGAGATAAATGGGGGTATGAGTGAGAAAAATGACGGCAACAAAGTTTTCTATCCAGCCGTGTTAAGTTCAATACCGTAGCTATCATGGTCTGGAAACCAGGGGGCTGAGAATAAAAATTTTAAAAACTTATATTTTATTTTTGCCTATAAAATAAAAAGTTTCATTCTGAAAGTTTTTATCTCTAAATATATAATAAAGGAGGCTATTCTCTCTTATTATCTGAAATGGGAACTAATTTTTATCAATTAGATCGGAAGATATAAGGGTTTGAATGATATTTTGGGAAATGCAGACCTTCACGGAATGGGCCAAAAAGGACCCTTAAATTTCCGTTTTTGTTTTGTTTCTGTGTTTGTGCAGTACTGCACAAACCGGCCTTTAAGTTGATATTTGACTCAGAACCTGAACTGCTGTAGCCTCAGAAATTTCGAGCCTGTAGTTTAGACCATGAGTTTTATGCCAAATTTAGGGTGCAAAGTTTGAAAGCTAATTTAGAGCCCTAAATTTAAAGCTTTTCTTTCCAACTTTTTGTGTGAACTACAAATTTCCCTGATGTAAAAGGGTGCAAGTTTGAAGAGTCTAGATGATTTAGCAAAAAATAGAAAAATAAAAGTTAAAAATCACATAATGCAAAATTCTGGGCAAAATTTTGAAAATTTTGAAAATTGACAACCGTGGTGCTTATTCATTTGGAAGTGCCTTCTATCCACAAAAGTTTTAGGTCTCTGATACCAGTGCTCAGAACAGACAACAACAACAACAACAACAAGATCGGCTTGCGGCCTCGGCAGGTGCCGCTCTGGCGCAGGAGAAGCCGGTGACAATGTACGTTAGCCAAACAGTTCGATTGACAGGCGAGTGTTTTCAGCAGTTTGATACTTATAACAACGCAATGTTGAAGTTTTAGGTTTTGTGTTCTCATTATGGCTCCTTTCAATCCCCTGTGTAAGCCCATGTTTTCCTACATTAGCATGTCTCTGCACACTGCGTCACGTTTGCCCTCTGTTCATGTCATCACATAGATAAACACACGTATAATGGTTGTTTTGTTAAGAAAAGACTGGGCATGACCAGAAGAAAGGAGATACATGATAAAATATGATGGGTTTGCCGACCGTAGTTCACCTATACCTGCAGATTTTCACCCACTTCAGCCAATTTTTTAACGAGTTAGCTTCGGTTACCCTACTCCCAGTTCGCATGCGCAGTAACGTCTGCAGTGAATGAGAGCAAAGATACCGTTATAGTTGGCTGAAGCATGTTAATATGCCGTTTGTTTGTCTCCTGGTCTAAATGATCCCTTAGAGCCTATTATTCCAGAGAATTCCTACTGCACATGCGCATAATAGTCCAGCGTCATAATGCCATCAATTAGGATTAGCAGATGCTATTCTGCTTTTACTCGCAAAAATTTGAGCGAAATCGGTCTATTGGCTCCCGAGATAGCCTCCATGACCATAAGTTCTAATGCGCATGCGCACTGACCTTTGTTGTTACCAAGGGTGACAAAACATTCATGCTAACTTTAAGCACGTTGGCTTTCCCTCTGTTCAGGTCCTCCTCTGAAATATCCTCGCCTTTCAGGCCTATTTTCATAATTTCTGCTGCGCATGCGCAGAGCAGTGCAGCTTCAATTGCATTTTTGACTTATATTTCGTGATATTCTTCCGTTCACAAAATTTCAAGAAAATCGACCCGTAGGTTGCCGAGATAGTCTCTGTTACCATTAGTTCCAGTGCGCATGCGCAGTGACCTTTGTCGACCTCAATACCACATTCCAAATCTGCATGGTCGATTGCCTCTCATTGATATTGTTCGGTAATTTGGTACGGAGTGCAACGAAATCTTCAATCTTTCATATGCTTATATACATACATGGTGACTATTCCAATGGTGGTAGATACAATGGGCGGAGCAAGCGGCTGAACACCCCCCTCCCAGTGTCAGAATATCTATGGTTAATACAAACACAGAAGCTGTTCCGAGGCAATGGCGGGGAAGGCTCCAGTCCCCATCCTCACTGCTTCCCCCGTCCAAAATGTTTCCCATGAGCTATCCGGCACGCCTCTGGACCCTGCTACCGTTCCCTAAATACCTGAGGGCATCACTGCTCACTTCCTCGGATCTCTAAACACGCCTCGGCACCCTCTGCCCTCTAGTCAGGTTCCCGTCCCCCCCGACCGGCTAGCCACCGCTGTATGCACTCGGATAAAAATGTTATGCCTTTCTTGCACGCATTTACCGGTTGCAGCTTACTGCCGCAGCACAGAAGGTCCATGCAAGAAGGGCAGAATGACGTCACTACTGCTGCGGGAAAAATGGGACCGAAGTATTTTGCCCCTCAGTGGCGAACTAGTCGTCGGAGCGTCGTGAAACAAAAACGGCAGAGCTCATAATTTCCCATACTAAAAGTTTAGAGAGAGCCATATATCTCAGTTGAGCATGAAGGCACTTTATCACGTGATGAATCTATTACAACCTATGAAAGCCGCATCAAATTCAGTCTTTATCATCATATAGCTCAAAACCTATGGGAGACGCGCGGGTATGGTCAGGCAGACGGTTGTAGAACTTGAGCCGGGCTTTTTTGGTACCAATTTCGAAAAGAAAATTTGGAAATATGTAGTCCTAAATTCCAAAAAAACAAAAAAATATTATATTTTTGCAGAAAAATATTTTCCCTTAACTCAGAAATTTGCATTTAGAATATGTTGTTGTAATGACAATACCCATCTCAACAAAGAAAACTGCGTTCAAAAATGTCCACAATTTTGAAAGTTATATGGTTTTAAAATTTTAGGCTATATTTGCAATGTTTTGGAAAAAGGGCCAAAACTGACCTTCAAAATTATGCTTTTGGTTCAGTTTAGTGTCTATGCAGTAATCCACAGTCCATTCTGTATGCAAAAATCCAGTTTGGAACACCTAGCATTATATCTTCAGATATTTCGAACTTATAACTTTGGTAATGCATTTCACTACAAGTTGGAGGTAAAAGTTTCAAAAAGTCATTTTGGAAGTACAAATTTGGATTTGTTGCTTCAAACTTTGAGCAACAACTGGTAATTGATTGTGTGTAAAAGAGTGTAAGTTTGAGAGCTGTAGACTAAAAATGAAAAAATAGAAAAATAAAAGTTTATAAAAATATAATCCAAAATTTTGGAAAAGTTTTTGCAAAATTCGAAAATCTGCAGCCGTCGGGATTTTTTATGGGTTCCTGCCTTTCATCCCTGCAAGTTTCAAGTATCTGATACCAGTCCTCAGAACAGACAACAACTACTACTACTACTACTACCTCGGCCTGCGGCCTCGGCAGGTGCCGCTCCGGCGCAGGAGAAGCCGGTGACAATGTACGTTAGCCAAACAGTTCGATTGACAGGCGAGTGTTTTCAGCAGTATGATACATATACTAACGCGATGTTGGGACTTGAGGTCTAATGTTCTCATTCTGACTACATTCAGTCCCATGTTTAAGTCCATGTTTTCCTAAACTAACATGTCTCTGCACACTGCGCCACGTTTGTCGTCTGTTCATGTCATCACATAAATAATATACATAAAGTTTGGTTTGTTAAGTAAAGACTGGCTATGTCCAGAAGAAAGGAGATACGATATAAAATATGTTGGGTTTTCCGACGGTATTTAACCTATACCTGCAGATTTTCACCCAATTCAGCCTATTTGTTACCTAATTATGCCCCAGCTCGAGACCTCAGCCCCACCACCGAACTGATGTCCTGGATCCGCCTATGCTCCAGCTCCTTAGCCCACCCCCTTACATATGTCCTGGATCTGCCTATGCTGGAGCTCCCGAGCCCCACCCACGTACTGATGTCCTGAATCCGCTTATGCTCGAGCTCCTTAGCCCCACCCCCGTACTGATGTCCTGGATCCGCTTATGTTTTAACTCTTTAGCCCCTACCTGTTTTAACTCTTTAGCCCCTTGATGTCCTGGATCCGCTTATGCTCGAGCTCCTTAGCCCCACCCCCGTACTGATGTCTTTGATCCGCTTATACTCGAGCCTCTTACCCCAGCCCTGTACTGATGTCCTGGATCCGCCTCTGCTCGAGCTCCTTAGCCCGACACCCATACTGATGTCCTGGATCCGCCTATGCTCGAGCTCCTTAGCCTCACCTCCGTACAGATGTCCTGGATCCGCCTATGCTGGATCTCCTTAGCCCAATCCCGTACCGATATGCTGGATCCGCCCGTGCTCAAACTCCTTAGCCTCTACCCCCGTACTGATATCCTGGCTCCGCTTATGCTCGAGCTCCTTAGCCCCACCCTCGTACTGATATCCTGGATCCGCCTATGCTCGAACTCTTTAGCCCCTACCCCCGTGCTGATGTCCTGGATCCGCTTATGCTCGAGCTCCTTAGCCCCACCCCCGTACTGATGTCCTTGATCCGCCTATACTCGAGCCCCTTAGCCCCACCCCCGTACTGATGTCCTGGATCCGCCTCTGCTCGAGCTCCTTAGCCCCACCCCCGTATTGATGTCCTGGATCCGCCTTTACTCGAGCTCCGGAGCCCCACCCCCGCACTGATGTCCTGGATCCGCCTATGCTCGAGCTCCTTAGCCCCACCCCCGTACTGATGTCCTGGATCCGCCTATACCCGAACTCCTTAGCCCCTACCCCCTACTGATGTCCTGGATCCGCCTATGGTCGAGCTCCTTACCCCACCCCCTTACTGATGTCCTGGATCCGCCTATGCTCGAACTCCGTAGCCCCACCTCTGTACTGCCCTGGATCCGCCTATGCTTGAACTCCTTAGCCCCCACCCCCTACTGATGTCCTGGATCCGCCTATGCTCGAGCTCCCGAGCCCCACCCCCGTACTGATGAGCTGAATCCGCTTATGCTCGAGCTCCTTAACACCACCCCCGTACTGATGTCCTGGATCCGCTTATGCTGGAGCTCCTTAGCCACACCCCCGTACTGATGTCCTGGATCCGCCTCTGCTCGAGCTCCTTAGCCCCACCCCGTACTGATATCCTGGATCCGCCTCTGCTCAAGCTCCTTAGCCCCACCCCCGTACTGATGTCCTGGATCCGCCTCTGCTCGAGCTCCTTAGCCCCACACCCATACTTATGTCCTGGATCCGCCTATGCTGGAGCTCCTTAGCCCCACCCCCTACTGATGTCCTGGATCCGCCTATGCTCGAGCTCCTTAGCCCCACCCCCGTATTGATGTTCCTCATCCGCTTATGCTCGAGGTCCCGAGTTCCAACCCGCTCCTGATGTCCTGGATCCGCCTATGCTCGAGCTCCTTAGCCCCACCCCGTACTGATGTCCTGGATCCGCCTATGCTCAAACTCACTAGCCCCACCCCGGTACTGATGTCTTGGATCCGCCTATGCTCGAGCTCCTTAGCCCCACCCCCATACTAATGGCCTGGATCCGCCACTGCTTATTAAGTTTATTTCAGCAGGGAGTGCAAGGAGTCACGTGTCATGGTATCACCACAAAGAGGTTTATTCGGCTGGGAAAGAAATGGTGTGCAACGGTGGATCCTTTGGCCAGTGCTACCTATGGTTAGAGGATGCATTAACTAGTGGGTAGATAGATAGACAGATGATAAACTTTTATTGGACGGAAACAATATGACTGGTATAACAAATAGATTGACGCAAAAGCCCGAAGGCTTAAGTGGTGGGGCCTCTCTTATCTCTCTCATAAGACACATCACTTTTACCGGACCTATCACACACATACACAGTAAGATTTGGACACACATAAAGAAACAACAAAACACAACAAACCAAACAAGCAAACCAGTTCCTGACCACCATTTTGTTTTTATTCGTCGCAAGTCGCAGCAGCGAGCGGGACCCTACCGCACGGCCGCCACCCGGCCGTCCGACTGATATGAATAGACCGTCTAATAGACAACGCGCCCGCCGCACGAGTAGAGGCGCCGAAACGAGACAGACTACCCTGCCACCACCGGGCATTCGCACTGGTCTATAGCATGCGTACATAGCTATGGTATCTGTCTCGCATAGCAGCTACCAGTGCGCCGCCCGCAGCCACGCTACGGCCGAACGGCGGGGTGAGGTTTCGAGCGGAAAACTTACTAGCATTGTGTATTACATTTAATTAAAGGTACACTGTTGTTGCTATGATATGCAACCTGTTGCGATAGCAAGATATGTCTTTCAACTAGCTTTTTGCCGAATTTCATCCACTTCCATCTATATTAACCATTCGAAATCCTGGTGTGAAGCAAAAATGAACCGATAAAATTACCACCTTGAAATGTATTTTACGGCTGATAGCGCGGAAGCCGTAAGAGATAAGTGGGGGGTATGAGTGAGATAAATGACGGCAACGAAGGTTTCTATCCAGCCGTGTTAAGTTCAATACCGTAGCTATCACGGTCTGGAAACCAGGGGGCTGAGAATAAAAATTTTAAAAACTTATATTTTATTTTTGCCTCTAAAATAAAAAGTTTCAGTCTGAAAGTTTTTATCTCTAAATATATAATAAAGGAGGCTATTCTCTCTTATTATCTGAAATGGGAACTAATTTATCTTAATTAGATCGGAAGATATAAGGGTTTGACTGATATTTTGGGAAATGCAGACCTTCGCAGAATGGGCCAAAAAGGACCCTTAAATTTCCGTTTTTGTTTTGTTTCTGTGTTTGTGCAGTACTGCACAAACCGGCCTTTAAATTGGTATTTGACTCAGAACCTGAACTGCTGTAGCTTCAGATATTTCGAGCCGGTAGTTTAGACTATGAGTTTTATGCCAAATTTAGGGTGCAAAGTTTAAAAGCTAATTTGGAGCCTTAAATTTATAACTTTTTCTTTCAAACTTTTTGTGTGATCTACAAATTTCCCTGATGATGTGAGCATCGACCGCAGCGCTCTAGGCCCTTACAGCTGCTAGCGACGTGTCCGAATTTCTGGTATTTAAAGCACCAATTAGGGTCGGGCACAAATGCACGTACTTTTACGGCTATCCAGCCGACTCGTACCTTATCGGGCAGATCTGTTCCAGGGAAGGTTAGCATGAACGTACCAGTGTTTGAGCTTTGTCTGTCACCTCTCCTGAGCATCCTTTTCACTTCAATGACTCCCTGGTCGTTCAGCCCCGTGAGCACATTCTCATCAGTAGCGTCACATAAGTCGGCACAGCTAATTACACCACGAGAGTGATTTTTAGTGTAGTATGGAGATACACTAACAGGGACTGATAGCGTCCTGTTCGCCGCACGGATTTGCAGTGAGGTGGCGTTCAGAAGTTTCCTAGCACTCAGTCTGCTCTCCATTTCCACTTCGATCCTACCGTCTCTATATCGGTAGGTGCGCTTGGGTTTGAAGACCTCAAGAGCGCCGTGAAGTTGAAATGGGTTCAACTTCATGGACCTACCAATAATTGTTGGGGTTTAACGACGCATTAACTGCCAGGGTCACACGGCGTCGCCAACTCTCACCCTGTTGGAAGGGATATTGGGGATCAGATCAACTTATTCAGAGGCTCCGCCGGGACTTGAACCCGAGACCGGTGGCTTAAAAGACAAGGGTGCTATCCACTAAGCCACCTCATCCCCTCATGGACCTATCCTCGACGGTTATGACGAGAGTCAAAGGAGTTGGCTGGTCAGGAGTCGTTCGCGCAGGGGGTCGGTCAGCGGTAGGATCCATCGTATATGCAGTATCAGGAGCAGTAACAGCGGTGGTCGAGTTCGGAGCTGGGGTCGTAGTGCCTGAGGTCAATCCGGTAGAGCTTGGAGTAGGTGCAGCCCTGGAAAAATAATTTACATTCGGCCACCCGGGTTGCCAGCTGTCAATAGCTGGGCCCGGGGGCTGGTACAGTGCCTACGGGGGCAGGTGCGCACGTCTCAGACGGTCGAGAGATACTCACACAACCCCTCCGATCAGAACGCACCCACCCCCTTGACGCCATCAGCCCAGTGGGCCGGCAGGGCGATGAGTTGGGACAAAACAAAACGCGAAAGCCCTCACGCAGCGGAGACTGTGGTCCACCAGGCGCGCGCAACAGGCCGGAGTCTCGCAAATCGACGGTTTTCAAAACTCCGGCCCACGTCGCGCCCGACAAGAATTATCACAATCCCCACCGCGAAGGGCGCCGCGCCGCACGCCCGAAACATATTTGCCGGACGAATCCGGCAAGTGAAGATCGGTCCCCTGAGGGGCACCTTTCCTCCTCCTTACCATCTCCTTTCATAAATTATAATCACTTCATACTCATCGCTACAACACTTTAAAAGTCACGCCATTACTGTGGAAGTGTGAGTAATACATGATGAAGGGTGACACACATTCATATTCCCCTTTCAGATTTTTTTAAAATATTAAAGCAACGCTTGTCATCGTATCTTCAAATGAAATTGGAAAACACACTCTGCTCATCTGTATGAAATCAAGCCAAAACTCTCTCCCTGGGGCACTAGCAATCAAAGCACCAGACAAAATGGATTACTCTTAGCTCGTCTACGCTGTTGACACACTCGATTAACCATTTGCTATATTTTTGATTATGACCCTAACCGAATTGTGAAGAATGCGGTGTAAGGCTTTCTGTTAGACACATGCTATTCGAACGTCCCACTGAAGCCCCCAGAGGGATACGCATCGTCAACTTTCTTGCCGCGAATAATCTGAGCCAGAGTTTCCAGAATCGGCTTGGCAATGACTATCCAGACCTCACCGAACTGGTTCTGAACTTCATATGTGAGTCAACATTGGCCCTTTATACAGGATGGTGAGACAAATTGGTAAACAAATCCCTAAAATGGGATTTTTGTATTAGCGATTCAACGTGCAAGATTGTTTCTTTCTTGTATTTAATGTGCATTTTATTTTATTTTAATTCCGTGATCAAGGCAGAATAGCTGAAACGTAGGCATGCTGATTTGAAAATTTTTTAAAACTTAAACATCAGACCAGAATCCCGTTGTGAGAACCTGTTTACTAACATGGACCCATAAACTCTGATGAAACAAAATGTGCACAACCACCACATATTCCCGAAAGGCAGTTTAGATTTGTAAAAAAGAATCTCAAGTTTGAAATCATCTCTTCACTATGAGTTGCAAGATGTACTCCGGATCCAATAACCGGGGTTCGATGGATCCTCCGCATTGGAGAAGTCCGTGCAAGAGTATGCACTTTACTTTCTAAAAGCTTTCATTTTCTCCTATAAATCTGACAGCTAAAATTTGTATGTGGTTTTTTAGCCTAAAGAATTTTCTATCTATGGTCCGTGTTTGAACTCAATGCCTCTGAAAGTAACTCGCCACGAGCCCATCGAAAATAAAAGTATCGTGTGTACTCTTGCCGGAGTGGGTCGGTAAGAGTACGCAAGAGAGGAGGCTGGAGTACGCATTGATGCCCCGCTGTGCTTTAAGTGCATAGGCCATATCGCGAAGTTTTTTTGTCGCCGAGCCAGGCGATTGTATCATTTTATATCGTTCTAAATATACAAGAACTATGTTGCAACGTTTGGTTTTCCAAATATGAATTACGGACTCTGTCCCGAGCGAAAATTAAACTTTCTTATATCTAAAGCATGCGCACTCTTGCACAATGGTCTACTGCGTACTCTTGCCCGACATGCTCCCTTGGGAAGAAAGTCTTCATAAACATGTTGAGGGACGTTTTAGCGTGAGCTCTGGTCCTGGAGCACACTCCTAGCTCGGCTTACTTACTGATGACAGACCGTAATGCAATACTTTTGATAATAGAAGCATGGTCTACAAGTTCAACCAGTTAAAAATTATTACCTCAAGGGTGCTCTGAAACTTATTTGCTCTGTACTCCCGCGGAAAGAACAGGAGTTCGTTGAATTTTGGTGTGCAGCCTAGGCGCTGACCTTGCTTTTTTATACCAGGGTATCCACCAGCTCAGTGTTTGCTAAGTAACCAAAACAGCCGCTGCGTACTCTTATCTCCTGCGTACTGTTACCTGCCCTTGCCCTATTCTTATTTCTATGGGCTCATCGTCTTATTTAACTTGCGCGGAAACATGATATAGCGTCGGTGGGTTGCCAGGATTATCAATTACTGCCTGAAAAGAATCCTGCCCTCGCATACATTATTGCATCTCTTTAACTGAATGTGCCATTCTTCCCATGGCTCGACCTCCCCCTTCTTGTATGTTGATTATGGATCCCTTCCAAATCAATTACCAAAGCAAATCATGTCGCACGGCCAATGTGCGCCCTTTCGGTTGGTCGTGGACTCAACTCAAAGTCCATGGCCGCTAAATGGGCCGCACCTGGGGGTAGACTGGAATAGGCCAAACTATTTGTATTTCAGTGAACATCAACAGGAAGATCCCAATTATAGGTGTATTCATGTGTTGAAGAAAAGTGGCTACAGTACACAGAGGTGTACACAAAAAGCACAAAGCCTGGGAGATGATCAGTGGCTGGAATAAAAAAATATAAAACATTCATAATGTGTATGACTCCATCTTCATCCGCAGTCATGGTCCCTGCATTTCTACGCAAATGGTCCCAGAGTATATGCAAAATGCCTGGCGGCCAATTCAAAAGTGCAAGCACCATCATCAAATAAATCAACGTCTCTGTGAGAGTTCAGAAACTCATTTTTGGGCGATTGAATTCTGCAGAAGAGAAATTTCTGAACAGTGTTAACCCTGGCGTATGGAACATCCAATAGCCTCTGGGTTCGGGACTTACGTCCTGGCACTATTAAACCGAAACACGCAGAAACCTGGGGACAACGAAGACGGCCAGAGAAATTTTGCGCAGGTTAAGCAAGTCAAATTGCACAAGCCCCGAACGTATTGATGGAAGCTTGAAATGGCGTAAATGCGTGATGTAGCCGGCGGCTGTTACTGGTTTGTCTGATTTAACCGCCAACTACATGGAAACTTCTGATGTATACGCTCAATGCGTTTCAAGTTGGCAGCAGCTGTGCCGGCCCACAGTACACAACCATACTCCAGTATGGACCGGCCACGAGAGAAGAAGATTCCAGTAGCCGACTGGCATCTCAGCGCACCTCCACCTGTAAGTAGGTACAGCAGCTTCCATACTGATTGGTAGGAATTAGGCCGCGGCCATTTTTGCGAAATATCTCTCAAGTGATGTTTCCTGTCGACACCGTTGTTGTCTCACATGCTGCGTTTTAACTGGATGCATGAACTGACGTGCAGAAATAATTCATCGGGTCCAAAATTAGGAAATAATTGAGAAAAGAGACAGGACATCATCAGGATCGGCGAAAACAGATTTTTGTCCATATTTTTTTCTCAAATTGGCTTCCATGCAGTTCCCAGGGGCCCACATTTAAAGAGCTCGTCAAAATACAATACTAGACACGCAACCTGTTGTGAGAAGTGTAATAATTTTTAAGATATTTCTTAAAACAACTGACACTAATACCTACCAATCAGTATGGAATCGGCTGTACATACATTGTGGGGTTTGCATGCTTCTTATTAAAAGCCCTAGCATACGGTCAGTTCTGGCCACCACCGAATCAATGCGGCTCGTGAACATCAACCAGGAATAGAGCAAGACACCCAGGTCTCAAGTCCCCGTGCGGTAATCCAAGATTGTCATCCAATGAATACGTCGGCAGAATGGGAGAATTTGGAATAGTGAATGTGATCACATGACATTTTTCAGGGTTCAGTTTCAGAAGCCAAGACTTCGACCACCCGGAGAGTCGGCCTAGGTCCATCTGCAGGTCATCCATGTCAGCTGAACTTTGTTCGCTGTTAAAAATCTTAACGTCGTCGGCGTACATTACACAGTGAGTGCGCACACAGTGTGGCAGTTCTGCAGCAAAACAGATAAACAGCAAAGGGCTTAGACACTGCCTTCAGACACCTCAGAAAGGAAAGATGCCCAGGCGGACATCTTGCCACCTCACGCTGGCGACGATTTGTGAGATAGGTATTATTCGATCCAGTAGGTCGACCTCTCGGTTACGTTGAAAATTTTCCAATTTTGTCAAGCAGTAGAGCGTGATTGACCCTAGTAAAGGCAGAGAAATAATCAGTGTAAATGGCTTCTGTTTGGGCGCCCTCCTGGATCGACTTCCAACCGTGGTCCAAAACACTCAGGTTTGAAACACATCGTTTCGGTAGGAAACCATGTTGCGCGGTCGGGATTCCGGGTTGGCAGTGAGCAAACAGTTCATCAAATACAATTTGTTCTAAGATTTTGAACACAAAGGGACCAATGAGATTCCGCCGTAGCTGTTTCGCAGGCTTTGCTGCCTTTATACCCATGTAATGTTCGTGCCTTTCCATGGTGCAAAAACTCTCCTTGGTTTACTGGGAATCTGCCCAGCATTTCTATTGAGACAGCGAGCTGATGGGTGCACTCCTTTCACACGCGAATTGGTGGGCGGGTACCTGCCCCCCTCGGGTTTTTCGGAATTAGCATAAAAACGGCCGCACGTAGCGCTGCCATACTTGGAATACCTTTTCTCATTATTTTTACAACTTCGGTGTAAATTTTAAGCTCAGGTCATCTCAGGCCAGGCCACCAGCACAGGCCAAGTCACCTGACATAAACAAGTTTAAGCTAGCATAAATCGGAACAGAAAGAACTTATCTGATTGAAACTCATATCGCATAATGGGCCCACTGAGTTCTCTAAAATATGTTCCGGTATTTTTAATATCGATGACCTAAGGTCAGGTACGAGCCATTACCTCTCCATTGGGAATACATAGGCCATCAAACTTACGTAATCTACCTTGACTACTCTGCGGCCTTTCAGAGTGCGAATCATAAACTCTTACTCTATAAGCTTCCAAAATCTTATAACGTGTCTGGAAAAGTGCTGTCCTGGCTTAAATCATTTCTTTGCTCGAGAAAACAACGGGTTGTCGTAAACGGAAAGTGTTCTCATTGATGTACGCTCTGGAACACCGGAAGGCAGTCAAATATCGCCTTTGCTCTTTGCATTGTTCATTAATGATCTGCCAAACGAAATTTAAAAAAAATCCTATTTGCTGACGATATGAAACTTTAGCACCAAATTCATACTCCCGAAGGCTCAGAACTGCTCCAGGCTGATCTAGATAGATTGGCTAAGTGGTCCGAATCATGGAAGCTAAATCTGAATCCCTCAAAATGTCATTCGTTTAGAATCATTTTAAAAAGGAACCCCATCCCGGCAATCTACAAAATTCGAAACACACCTTTGGAGCACATGGACAAAGCTCGCGACCTCGGCATTTGGTTAGATTCCGAATTGAACTTTTCAGAGCATATAAACATCATCGTCAGCAAGGCAAACAAGATGTTGGGTCTGTTAATGCGCTCTCTTCAGACTGGCCGAGGTGGTGGAAGACTTAAGGAAGGACCAATTTTAACTGCATATTTTGGCAATTTTCAACCAATTCTGGAATATGGATGTGTCATCTGGGGCGGAGCTGCAAGATGTCATTTGGATAGATTAGACAGGGTTCAACATGGCTCGCATCCAACATTCACACATCACGACCATCTCAGTCCTTGTCATACCATGATCTCTTAAATCTCTTCAAAAATAGCAGTTTGTCCCAGAGGAGACTCCAGTACGGCATTTACTTCGTACTCGAAATCATAACCGGGAAGGTGGACTCCGCCTGTCTGCTCGGGAGCTTCCCACTCCATGTACCTCAGCGGCGAACCAGGGGGATGCAAAGCCACCTTTCACATGTTTCCCTGCCTCGTGTGGAGACCGTCAAAAGAGGCTTATTTCTCACGGCAGCGATTGCTTTCAATGGCCATCTTGGACGCTGTCCCGAGGCAGACCCCTACGCTTCGACCTTTAGCAGTTTTAGAGCCAGAGTGAGGAAATATGTTAAAGCTCATCCATTTAAGGTTTCTTGTCTTATTTTATGCCGTTTTCATGTCTTAATGTATTGCAGTGCTTCTGATGTATTTTTATAAGCTTTATATTCATAGCTTCGTGTATATTTTATATTAAGTGTTTTATATTACTGTTGCAGGAATAGGTTGCATTACATTGTTACACGGTTGCATTGTAAATATGTTTTATTGCTTGACTTCAGCTGTAATTGGGTTTCCACATACCTGTTGCTGATAACCTGAATAAATGAAATGAAAATTGTTTTACGATAATAACTTAGTAAAGGATGGGGATAGAGCGTTTATTTTAAATACACTAGAATTGCCTTATATTTGCAGTTCTAATGATACGCATTTTATATAATTTGACCTTGACCTGACCTCAAGTCAGGTCAAATCTTTAAATTGTCTTAGCTAGGTCATAATATATATCATTCGATTCGGATTGCTGCAAAGTTTCATATAGTTCAAATCGTTTTGCTCTATCTTTCCTTGTTTAGATGTAATGACGGAAAACCTTCATTTACATGTTATTCCTATTACGGCATGTTTTGACCTCTAGTGACCTTAAATGTGACCGGACAAAAATGGTTCAAATATTTTCGATGGAGAAGTGGATGGACTGCCCAACGCCGTTTACTGTTTTTCGCTACTTAGCAGGGTTCTCGATGTCTTATGGGGGAGGGTGAGTACCCCCCCCATCAAAGCGAAGGTGGCTTAGACCCCCGTCAATGAGAGTGTTAAAACCTGTGCTCCGAATACATCAGGGCCGTGTACCTTGTTCCTATCAATGCTGGAGATTAGGGCCAGCACCTTGCCGGGTGGCACTACAAACTGGTTTCATTGGAATGGCTGCAGCGTGGGACATTCTGGAAAGTTCGGTAGGTCTTGATTCGAAAACTTTGAAATAAAGGCTCTGCTGAGCAGGGATGCACATTCCATGGAAGAGATTTGTAGGTTGTACCAGTTTCAATCAATTAGAGAACTGACTGATTGGATGATATTTCAGGAAGTATAAACTTAACAATTAATAAAGACACACATGTCAACATCCAGACCGGTTTCGATATATTACAATATCATCATCAGTGTAATAAATGAACAACCTACATAAGGAGCAGAGCAGTAGACAAGAAGGCCAAAGGCGCAGTTTCACGGATAATTGCTAAAAATATAAGACACTAACAAACACACACATATATGTTGAAGGTACTTGCTATACAAAGATTTGAAGAGGGAAAGCCGAAGACATTGTGTTCAACCTAGGTTTGTTTTTAGATATATAAAGAGACTCGAGAATTCTTAAATCTACACCTGTACCACACCTATCCAGAATTTTGAAATCATCAATGGTAACCGGGGTATCACATTGATGTGAATGTTCGCGAATCGCAGACGGATCTGGATTCGCCACCATTCGGTTAGTCCGGTCGGACATACCTAAGTGTTGTTTTATCCTGCAGTGTAATGAACGATGGGTGGAACCAACGTACGACGCACCACACGATGCGCAACAGAATTGATACACCACTGAGGATTGGCAACTCTTAGGTAACCTGTCCTTGAACCGGAAGATAGAACCCAAGGATGAGGTGTTCTGAAGGACGATCTTTGGATTGAGATAAGGGTAATATTTGGAAAGAAGGGACAATAACTCTTTCTTAAGTTTTAGAGACTGCTGACCAAAATACGGAATAACAAAATATTTCTCAAGTTTCTTAGCTGTACATGCCTTGGGAGATAAATCGTACTTCTTATTCAAAAAATCCTTGACCGAACAATCAAAAAGATGAATGGGGAAGCCATTGTTTTTAAAGAAGCGCTTTAAAAAGTCGAGTTCCCTGTGGAAAAGTTGGAATGATGAGCTGACACTAAATGCCCTATAGATAGCCGTTAAGGTGATGGCACGTTTTACAGCAAGGGGTATAAAGCTAAAAAAGCTAGTTCCTAGGCCAGTGAATGTTGGCTTTCGATAGACTGATGTTTCAAGCTTAGAGCCGACCCTCCTAACGCATACGTCAAGGAATGGCAGTTTACCACTCTGTTCGACTTCTTTTGTAAACTTAATATTTGGATGTTGAACATTAAGAAAACTAAGAAATTTATCAGAATGTGATCTATGACGAAATATTAAAAAAGTATCATCAATGAACCTCTTATACATTACTGGGCGGAAGTCGGCTGGACAGTTTTTAACCATTTCCTCTCATGAAAACATAGAAAAATATTAGCAAAGGTGGGGCCTAAAGGAAGACCCATGCCTACCCCATCGACCTGCTTATAGAGAAGATTGTTAAAAATGAAGTAGGAGTTCAAAACGGCCACTTCAAGAAGTGAGCGAAAGTACTTCGCAGTAATCCCTGCTATTTCTACGCAATTATTTCTGAAAAGTTCGCTGATAGTTATTTCAATAGTTTCTTTCACCGGGATGTTAGTAAACAAATTTTGAACATCAAAGCTAGCCATAACCATTTCGGAAGTGAGTTGAAGCCCACTTAAACTATGCACGAACTCGGAACTGTTTTTTATTGTATACTCATTTACGGTAAGTGTCGAAAGTAGGGGGACCAAAAATTTAGCAAGTTTGTACGTTGGAGTCCCACAGGCAGCAAAAATTGGGCGTAGAGGAACCAGCACCTTATGGACTTTTGGAAGTCCGTACAAAATACCAGGAGTGGAGCCAGACACATAAAGTTCTTTGTACACCGAGTCCGATATCATAGATAGTTTCTTGAGTTTTGAAATAATGCGGTTTACCTTATCCTCAACTTGTCGAATGGTTTTAAGCACAGGTTCATTAATAAGATGAAATTTCGTAGCATCAGACAATATTAACTTAACCTTATCAATGTATGATGTTTTGTCCAAAATCACAACACCTCTCCCTTTGTCCGGTTTAGTAACAACAATTGACTTATCGGCAGCAAAATCTTTCAGCAAGTTAACATCATGTCTAGTGAACACTGGTGAAAACACCCGAGAAGACTTAAAGCCATGAAAATATTTTAAGCTAATGAATCTCAACTTTTCTTTCACATCACGAAGTTCAAAGCTTGAAGGTAGATGTAGATCTGATACAGTGTGAAGTAACTTCTCGAAGCATAGGAAATATCGGTAAAAGTTAAGCTTCCATACAGGTAGTTTAAAGTCAAGTCCAAATGCGAGTAAAGTTTTGATTCTTGCAGGCAGTGCCTTCGATGAAAAGTTAAAAATGACGCTGTCAGGGTCACAAGGTCGAATAGTGTTTTCAATCCCAATACGTTTGAGCTTCCTAGAGTGAATTTCATTTTGCTTCTCTCTGAATGTTTTTAGAACTTCCTTTAGATGATTGTTAAGCCAGAAGAATTGGAAGAATGAAAAGGTTTGACGGAGACTTTGGCGTTCGTCTCTTACTTTTTGTTTAAGTTCTGCTAACCTATTCTTTTTGAAAAGTATCTCTTGATTGAGTAACTTACTTTGCCATGATTTGTAGAGTTTGCTGTCCCGAAGGTCCTTCTTGTATAGCTTGAATCTTAAGAACTTTGGGTATATGCTGTATGTTTTACATGTTTTTAGAAATTCAAGATCTAGTTCACATTTGGTTGTCTTCTTCTCATTCGATATGTATGCATGTATCTTCCGAACACTTTGGCGGCCATGGTTGCGTCCGATATGTTGGAATAAGGACTCTTTTTTAAGTTGTAGTAGAAGTATAAACTTAACAATTAATAAAGACACACATGTCAACATCCAGACCGGTTTCGATATATTACAATATCATCATCAGTGTAATAAATGAACAACCTACATAAGGAGCAGAGCAGTAGACAAGAAGGCCAAAGGCGCAGTTTCACGGATAATTGCTAAAAATATAAGACACTAACAAACACACACATATATGTTGAAGGTACTTGCTATACAAAGATTTGAAGAGGGAAAGCCGAAGACATTGTGTTCAACCTAGGTTTGTTTTTAGATATATAAAGAGACTCGAGAATTCTTAAATCTACACCTGTACCACACCTATCCAGAATTTTGAAATCATCAATGGTAACCGGGGTATCACATTGATGTGAATGTTCGCGAATCGCAGACGGATCTGGATTCGCCACCATTCGGTTAGTCCGGTCGGACATACCTAAGTGTTGTTTTATCCTGCAGTGTAATGAACGATGGGTGGAACCAACGTACGACGCACCACACGATGCGCAACAGAATTGATACACCACTGAGGATTGGCAACTCTTAGGTAACCTGTCCTTGAACCGGAAGATAGAACCCAAGGATGAGGTGTTCTGAAGGACGATCTTTGGATTGAGATAAGGGTAATATTTGGAAAGAAGGGACAATAACTCTTTCTTAAGTTTTAGAGACTGCTGACCAAAATACGGAATAACAAAATATTTCTCAAGTTTCTTAGCTGTACATGCCTTGGGAGATAAATCGTACTTCTTATTCAAAAAATCCTTGACCGAACAATCAAAAAGATGAATGGGGAAGCCATTGTTTTTAAAGAAGCGCTTTAAAAGTCGAGTTCCCTGTGGAAAAGTTGGAATGATGAGCTGACACTAAATGCCCTATAGATAGCCGTTAAGGTGATGGCACGTTTTACAGCAAGGGGTATAAAGCTAAAAAAGCTAGTTCCTAGGCCAGTGAATGTTGGCTTTCGATAGACTGATGTTTCAAGCTTAGAGCCGACCCTCCTAACGCATACGTCAAGGAATGGCAGTTTACCACTCTGTTCGACTTCTTTTGTAAACTTAATATTTGGATGTTGAACATTAAGAAAACTAAGAAATTTATCAGAATGTGATCTATGACGAAATATTAAAAAAGTATCATCAATGAACCTCTTATACATTACTGGGCGGAAGTCGGCTGGACAGTTTTTTAACCATTTCCTCTCATGAAAACATAGAAAAATATTAGCAAAGGTGGGGCCTAAAGGAAGACCCATGCCTACCCCATCGACCTGCTTATAGAGAAGATTGTTAAAAATGAAGTAGGAGTTCAAAACGGCCACTTCAAGAAGTGAGCGAAAGTACTTCGCAGTAATCCCTGCTATTTCTACGCAATTATTTCTGAAAAGTTCGCTGATAGTTATTTCAATAGTTTCTTTCACCGGGATGTTAGTAAACAAATTTTGAACATCAAAGCTAGCCATAACCATTTCGGAAGTGAGTTGAAGCCCACTTAAACTATGCACGAACTCGGAACTGTTTTTTATTGTATACTCATTTACGGTAAGTGTCGAAAGTAGGGGGACCAAAAATTTAGCAAGTTTGTACGTTGGAGTCCCACAGGCAGCAAAAATTGGGCGTAGAGGAACCAGCACCTTATGGACTTTTGGAAGTCCGTACAAAATACCAGGAGTGGAGCCAGACACATAAAGTTCTTTGTACACCGAGTCCGATATCATAGATAGTTTCTTGAGTTTTGAAATAATGCTTGAGCTATGAGGTTAAGTTAATATTTATTTATTTATTAAGGTTAAGTTAATATTGTCTGATGCTACGAAATTTCATCTTATTAATGAACCTGTGCTTAAAACCATTCGACAAGTTGAGGATAAGGTAAACCGCATTATTTCAAAACTCAAGAAACTATCTATGATATCGGACTCGGTGTACAAAGAACTTTATGTGTCTGGCTCCACTCCTGGTATTTTGTACGGACTTCCAAAAGTCCATAAGGTGCTGGTTCCTCTACGCCCAATTTTTGCTGCCTGTGGGACTCCAACGTACAAACTTGCTAAATTTTTGGTCCCCCTACTTTCGACACTTACCGTAAATGAGTATACAATAAAAAACAGTTCCGAGTTCGTGCATAGTTTAAGAGGGCTTCAACTCACTTCCGAAATGGTTATGGCTAGCTTTTGATGTTCAAAATTTGTTTACTAACATCCCGGTGAAAGAAACTATTGAAATAACTATCAGCGAACTTTTCAGAAATAATTGCGTAGAAATAGCAGGGATTACTGCGAAGTACTTTCGCTCACTTCTTGAAGTGGCCGTTTTGAACTCCTACTTCATTTTTAACAATCTTCTCTATAAGCAGGTCGATGGGGTAGGCATGGGTCTTCCTTTAGGCCCCACCTTTGCTAATATTTTTCTATGTTTTCATGAGAGGAAATGGTTAAAAACTGTCCAGCCGACTTCCGCCCAGTAATGTATAAGAGGTTCATTGATGATACTTTTTTAATATTTCGTCATAGATCACATTCTGATAAATTTCTTAGTTTTCTTAATGTTCAACATCCAAATATTAAGTTTACAAAAGAAGTCGAACAGAGTGGTAAACTGCCATTCCTTGACGTATGCGTTAGGAGGGTCGGCTCTAAGCTTGAAACATCAGTCTATCGAAAGCCAACATTCACTGGCCTAGGAACTAGCTTTTTAGCTTTATACCCTTGCTGTAAAACGTGCCATCACCTTAACGGCTATCTATAGGGCATTTAGTGTCAGCTCATCATTCCAACTTTTCCACAGGGAACTCGACTTTTTAAAGCGCTTCTTTAAAAACAATGGCTTCCCCATTCATCTTTTTGATTGTTCGGTCAAGGATTTTTTGAATAAGAAGTACGATTTATCTCCCAAGGCATGTACAGCTAAGAAACTTGAGAAATATTTTGTTATTCCGTATTTTGGTCAGCAGTCTCTAAAACTTAAGAAAGAGTTATTGTCCCTTCTTTCCAAATATTACCCTTATCTCAATCCAAAGATCGTCCTTCAGAACACCTCATCCTTGGGTTCTATCTTCCGGTTCAAGGACAGGTTACCTAAGAGTTGCCAATCCTCAGTGGTGTATCAATTCTGTTGCGCATCGTGTGGTGCGTCGTACGTTGGTTCCACCCATCGTTCATTACACTGCAGGATAAAACAACACTTAGGTATGTCCGACCGGACTAACCGAATGGTGGCGAATCCAGATCCGTCTGCGATTCGCGAACATTCACATCAATGTGATACCCCGGTTACCATTGATGATTTCAAAATTCTGGATAGGTGTGGTACAGGTGTAGATTTAAGAATTCTCGAGTCTCTTTATATATCTAAAAACAAACCTAGGTTGAACACAATGTCTTCGGCTTTCCCTCTTCAAATCTTTGTATAGCAAGTACCTTCAACATATATGTGTGTGTTTGTTAGTGTCTTATATTTTTAGCAATTATCCGTGAAACTGCGCCTTTGGCCTTCTTGTCTACTGCTCTGCTCCTTATGTAGGTTGTTCATTTATTACACTGATGATGATATTGTAATATATCGAAACCGGTCTGGATGTTGACATGTGTGTCTTTATTAATTGTTAAGTTTATACTTCTACTACAACTTAAAAAGAGTCCTTATTCCAACATATCGGACGCAACCATGGCCGCCAAAGTGTTCGGAAGATACATGCATACATATCGAATGAGAAGAAGACAACCAAATGTGAACTAGATCTTGAATTTCTAAAAACATGTAAAACATACAGCATATACCCAAAGTTCTTAAGATTCAAGCTATACAAGAAGGACCTTCGGGACAGCAAACTCTACAAATCATGGCAAAGTAAGTTACTCAATCAAGAGATACTTTTCAAAAAGAATAGGTTAGCAGAACTTAAACAAAAAGTAAGAGACGAACGCCAAAGTCTCCGTCAAACCTTTTCATTCTTCCAATTCTTCTGGCTTAACAATCATCTAAAGGAAGTTCTAAAAACATTCAGAGAGAAGCAAAATGAAATTCACTCTAGGAAGCTCAAACGTATTGGGATTGAAAACACTATTCGACCTTGTGACCCTGACAGCGTCATTTTTAACTTTTCATCGAAGGCACTGCCTGCAAGAATCAAAACTTTACTCGCATTTGGACTTGACTTTAAACTACCTGTATGGAAGCTTAACTTTTACCGATATTTCCTATGCTTCGAGAAGTTACTTCAAACTGTATCAGATCTACATCTACCTTCAAGCTTTGAACTTCGTGATGTGAAAGAAAAGTTGAGATTCATTAGCTTAAAATATTTTCATGGCTTTAAGTCTTCTCGGGTGTTTTCACCAGTGTTCACTAGACATGATGTTAACTTGCTGAAAGATTTTGCTGCCGATAAGTCAATTGTTGTTACTAAACCGGACAAAGGGAGAGGTGTTGTGATTTTGGACAAAACATCATACATTGATAAGGTTAAGTTAATATTGTCTGATGCTACGAAATTTCATCTTATTAATGAACCTGTGCTTAAAACCATTCGACAAGTTGAGGATAAGGTAAACCGCATTATTTCAAAACTCAAGAAACTATCTATGATATCGGACTCGGTGTACAAAGAACTTTATGTGTCTGGCTCCACTCCTGGTATTTTGTACGGACTTCCAAAAGTCCATAAGGTGCTGGTTCCTCTACGCCCAATTTTTGCTGCCTGTGGGACTCCAACGTACAAACTTGCTAAATTTTTGGTCCCCTACTTTCGACACTTACCGTAAATGAGTATACAATAAAAAACAGTTCCGAGTTCGTGCATAGTTTAAGTGGGCTTCAACTCACTTCCGAAATGGTTATGGCTAGCTTTGATGTTCAAAATTTGTTTACTAACATCCCGGTGAAAGAAACTATTGAAATAACTATCAGCGAACTTTTCAGAAATAATTGCGTAGAAATAGCAGGGATTACTGCGAAGTACTTTCGCTCACTTCTTGAAGTGGCCGTTTTGAACTCCTACTTCATTTTTAACAATCTTCTCTATAAGCAGGTCGATGGGGTAGGCATGGGTCTTCCTTTAGGCCCCACCTTTGCTAATATTTTTCTATGTTTTCATGAGAGGAAAATGGTTAAAAAACTGTCCAGCCGACTTCCGCCCAGTAATGTATAAGAGGTTCATTGATGATACTTTTTTAATATTTCGTCATAGATCACATTCTGATAAATTTCTTAGTTTTCTTAATGTTCAACATCCAAATATTAAGTTTACAAAAGAAGTCGAACAGAGTGGTAAACTGCCATTCCTTGACGTATGCGTTAGGAGGGTCGGCTCTAAGCTTGAAACATCAGTCTATCGAAAGCCAACATTCACTGGCCTAGGAACTAGCTTTTTTAGCTTTATACCCCTTGCTGTAAAACGTGCCATCACCTTAACGGCTATCTATAGGGCATTTAGTGTCAGCTCATCATTCCAACTTTTCCACAGGGAACTCGACTTTTTAAAAGCGCTTCTTTAAAAACAATGGCTTCCCCATTCATCTTTTTGATTGTTCGGTCAAGGATTTTTGAATAAGAAGTACGATTTATCTCCCAAGGCATGTACAGCTAAGAAACTTGAGAAATATTTTGTTATTCCGTATTTTGGTCAGCAGTCTCTAAAACTTAAGAAAGAGTTATTGTCCTTCTTTCCAAATATTACCCTTATCTCAATCCAAAGATCGTCCTTCAGAACACCTCATCCTTGGGTTCTATCTTCCGGTTCAAGGACAGGTTACCTAAGAGTTGCCAATCCTCAGTGGTGTATCAATTCTGTTGCGCATCGTGTGGTGCGTCGTACGTTGGTTCCACCCATCGTTCATTACACTGCAGGATAAAACAACACTTAGGTATGTCCGACCGGACTAACCGAATGGTGGCGAATCCAGATCCGTCTGCGATTCGCGAACATTCACATCAATGTGATACCCCGGTTACCATTGATGATTTCCAAAATTCTGGATAGGTGTGGTACAGGTGTAGATTTAAGAATTCTCGAGTCTCTTTATATATCTAAAAACAAACCTAGGTTGAACACAATGTCTTCGGCTTTCCCTTCCAAATCTTTGTATAGCAAGTACCTTCAACATATATGTGTGTGTTTGTTATTGTCTTATATTTTTTAGCAATTATCCGTGAAACTGCGCCTTTGGCCTTCTTGTCTACTGCTCTGCTCCTTATGTAGGTTGTTCATTTATTACACTGATGATGATATTGTAATATATCGAAACCGGTCTGGATGTTGACATGTGTGTCTTTATTAATATTTCAGGAACGTTTATGTAATGACCCGGAAACTTTCCGTGTCATCGGGAAAAGTCATTCAGCTGCATTTACAACATTTGCGTATTAAACCAATCAAACATGGCCAAGATCAGATGTCTGAAAGAAGCAATTCGAATTATTCTTATGAAATGCAAATTCCTTTCGAGTTTTGGCCTCATATATATCCCTAAAGGGGTCCCCTGCCTTACCAGCATCGACAACTTATGGCCCTTTCCTGGTTTGGAACCGGGCAGGGACCCCGGTTGCAGCTTTACGTTTCCGCGTTTACTGGGCACGGATAAAGCCCCAGTACATCGCCTTCGGCACCAACCTCGGCTTCATCCCAGGGGAGGAGGAAGCAGGTAGGAAACGGCAAATATCGAACTCGCAAATCCTGCTTGAGCATCGAACCGTTCACAAATAATTTGAAAAAACCACTATTGCTCCAAAAGATCACTCGCACATTTTGTGGTTTTTAACGTAAAAACCTTTTCGTATACATTAGGCAACTTGGAATTCCGAGCATAGGTATTTGGGGCTTTGCTTTCCAGCAAGGTTTTTATTTTTTCCAAAACAGTGGCGGCTGGCTCAAGGCTCCTCCAGTTTTGCGGGACAATTTTTTTCGGACACTTTGCCTTTAAAGTTCATTCAGACACGCAGGCGTTTAGAGCACGAGATCGTGTTCCCGCGAAATTGACCTCCCCTAGCTCTGCGTGTCTGACCTACGGCAGTCAGCTTGTCCTGAATGTATAATATATGTGTCCTATTACATGCGTATTTCGGACATGTAGTGGGGAGTCCGCTGCATTTGCCAGTGATGAAAACGGAAACTCCCCAGCCCCGGGCTGATCGAAGGAAGGCCACTAAAATAATAAAAATATCCCGGAGATACCTGCGGGATAAGCAGAATCCACCCGGCAACCTTGCCAGGAAAAAGCGTTAACGGGTTTTTAAAATAAAACAAGTTACTGGCAAGGTGCCGTGACTAGCAGGTGTTACCTGGACAAACTGGCACTTCACAGGTGTTTGGCCTATAATGTGGTAGGGTATGAAGATGTCAAGTTAATTTTTCCAGAATTTTATGAACAGAATAAGGCAGTATATTTTTGCGTGTTTTCCTCAAGCCATCTCATCCAGACAGAGTTACTTCCCTCACTTATGTTATTAACACGCCATTACGATGGAGGCGGGTAGCCGCCTCCTCGGGATTTTCGGAGATTGCATAAAAACAGCGACGCGAAGCTCCGCCGTACTTCTGGCATAACCTTTACTCTCATCATTGTATGGACCTTTTCAACATTTTAAGGTTAGATCATCTCAGCTCAGGTTCACGAGTACAGGTCAAGTGACCTGACCTCAAAAAAGTTAAGATAGCGTAAGTCGGAAAAGGGTGAGCGGATCCGTATTGAAACACATATCGCATATTGGGCCTATACTGAGTTCTCTAAAATTCATTCCGGTATTTCTGATATAGATGACGTAAGGTAAGGTACGAACCATGACCTCTCCATTGGAAAAACATGGGAAAAATGGTTAAACGGAACAACATAGTAGCGGATATTGATAGACCGTTTAATATAACTGCATTATAATTGCCTTGTCTTTGTAGTTCTAGTGATATGCATTTTATCTAATTTAATCTTAGCCTGACCTTCAGGTCAGTGGTCAAATCCTTGATTTGACCTAGCAGGGTCATATAACATATCTTTCGATTCAGCTTGTTGCGAAGATTCCAATGGTTTAAAAAAGCTATATCTTTATTGTTCAGATGTAATTACCGAAAACCCTTATTCACGTGCTATCCCTATGAGACCATGTTTTGACCTGAAGTGACCTTAAATGTAACCTGAGAA